>LPNX010810769.1:482838-532437 GCA_001517045.1 Pseudotsuga menziesii | reverse complement strand
AACTTGCATAAGGTGGAATATGGAAACTAGGCAAATAAGACAAAAAATGGATTAATTAATGTCTAAGGTAGCTAACTATGGGTTGATTATTCTAACAAAATGGGACAAAATTGCTAGACCAAATAAATAAGGGGTTAGGGGATCAAAAATATTTCCTGTTTTAGTAAGGCTCTTGCAGTGAAAAGTTAGTGGAGAATTTTGTTATGTTCAAGTTTATGGAGTGAAATAATTTAGGAAAAATACTTAAAAAGGAAAATCAGTGGAAGATTGGATTTGAATTGAACCTAAATCTATTTCTAGAATTTCAAATATGTGGAGGGGAATGTTACACTCTTTTCCTGTTCTTGGTAAGTGGATAGTGTGGAAATGGAAAAATTCTAAGGGTCAGTGAATATCCTTGGATTAGGGGTGCTTATTCCTATAAATTATCTTCATCTCTTGTTGCCACTCTTAGGGATCAGTGTATAAATATTTTGGCTCAAGTTGGGTTTCAAGGTAATTCTTCAAGTGGAGGTCAAAGGTGGTTACATGTAGCAATTTTGGGTCTAGATGGGGAACTTGATTCTGATTGGAAATATTTTATTAAAGGTTTGAAACATTGTGGTATTTTCATTTCTAATGAAGAAGACACTCTCCTTTGGTCCTATAATGAATCCAATGGGCATGTAACTACAAAACATGCTTATGAATCTATTTCCTTTTCATATTTGGAAATATACTGTAAATGGTGGCATAATATTATTTGGAAATGGATTTGTCCTCTTAAACAATTCTATTTTTTTTTTTATCTTGAAAACAAAATGTTAACTTGGGACAATTATATTAGAAGGGGTGGAAAGGGACCCAATATTTTTGTCCTTTGCTTCAATGCAACATAATCAACAAACCATTTATTTGTTCATTTTACATTTTCAAAATAGGTTTGGCTAAAGGGTAAAAAGGGTCTTAGCATTTCAGGAATTTGGGTAACTCAATCTTTTGATTCCAGCCTTCATCCTTGGATAAATTTTACATCAATTAGGAATCATATTAAGCTTCCATGTTATGTAAGTTGGGGAATTTGGAAGCATATAAACTTTGTTTTGTTTGATAACAGTTAGAAAAATGAGATCTTACTAAATAAAAAATTTATTGGAGCCTTTAAAGAAGATATTCTAAACTTATTATTGTGGTTTCAACCCCTCACTTTATTGTTGATGTTCTTGTTGGATACTTTGATGGAGCTTCTCAAGGTGTTTTGGGTAAGTGTGGAGTTGGGATTGTTATTCATCTTACAAAATATCATTTTTTCAAATTAAAGATGTGGGGTGGTAAAAGAACAAATACTAGGGATGGAGTCTTAGCATTATGGGGGTTGTTGTATTTTGCTTCTTCAAAAGGTATCCTACATTTGCAGGTTGTTGGGGATTCTAAGGTAATCATTGGGTGGGAATTACATAAATAAAATATTCAGGTTGCTTAGTTGTTTTGGTGGCAAAGTAGGATCATGTTTCTTCAAGATAAATTTATGGAGATTCATTCCAATCATATATTTAAGGAAAATAATAAGCAATCAAAATTTTAATAAAAGCTTGATATTTGGGGTAGAAGAAGGTGTTCTCACTTTTAAGGAAGTTGAGAATAATTCTATTATTTCCAAAGGGTCTATTCAGCTGTTTTAAAGCCTATTGCTGAAGTGACAAACTTTTACTAGTTATTTTTTTTTTGAGTCTAAATATCTATACTAATTAGTCTTCTTGTTTTGAGCCTGAATTTGTAAGCCAATTAGTATGGAAAATGTTTCCTATTGCTGGTAGTCTTACTATGGGTCTCTAAATTATAGTTTTATGGTTTTTGGATGGCTTTGGATTGTATTTTTAAGGTTTTTGGATGACTTTGGACTGCAGTTTTAATATTTTTGGATGTTTGTTCCTTAATGGCTTGGAGAATTGTGTTCCTTCATCTTTTTCACACATAATTTTTTTGTGGGTTGGATCCTTTGTATACTTTGATTAATTTTCTAATATTAAATATATGGTTTTTTCCAGTGAAAGTATTTTCTTGAAATAATCATAATATATATATATATATATTATTTTTTCATAATATTTAAGCATAAAAATATAATAGTTTTTAATGTTTTATAAAAAGAAATAAAGATAAATTTGTACTTATAATAATTTTTAATATTTGATAAAATTGAATTAGGTTACTATTTTGACCTTCTTTTTTTTCAACAAGGAAAAAACCTGCTACTTGTTATTCAATTTGAATCAAAGCAAGCAATATGCTTGTACATTAGAAAACATACTTCTTCAATCTATGGATCATGTGCAGTCTATTAGATAATAACATCTATAAAAAAATTGCGCCAAGCAAATTAACAGTCCCAAACCACATACCCAGACTACATAAAAAAGACCGTCTCATATGTTATCTATCCATACATCCTCTGTAAGTATATAATTGTATACTAATTATAAAATATTAAAAAATATTACAGTCTTCCAAATTAGAAGTTTGACAACTTCAGAACATAGACAAATTATTGCTAGAGACCATTACATTTTCCTTGACTTCTTCAAAATATTATATCCCCTCCATTAAGCCGATAACCTTTTTTGATAATGCATCAGCTATAGAATTTAATTCACGAAAAAAGTGTTGGAAAAAAATCATTGCAAAAGTAGAAACCATTCTTCGACACTAATGATCTAAAATAATTGCATGTAGTTGAGATCTCTTTGTTGGACCCCATTCTACAATTACTTTCGAATCTCTCAAAACCTATAAAGACATAATTCCCACGTTAGAAGCAAAGCTCAATAATCCCCATAACTCCAAGATTTTCACTCTAGTGTTTGTTTTGACACCACAACCCATCCAAAGGTGGAATATATGATTATTATTTAATTTAAGAACCATTCCACCACCACAAAGGCCAAGCTGGGTAGCCCCATCAAAGTAACCAATTGTTGATTCAACAATTCTTTTTAAGGCTAAGTGAACCCCTCCAATAACTTTTAAGGCTAAGTGTAACGCTAAACCACATAAGAATATTGATACCCTCCCTCCCAATTTCTTGGGTAGAGAAATTCTTTCCCAATTGACCAAGTGAATCTTATTTTTTTGTTAGCCCTAGACCACAAGAAATGTATCATATTACTTCTCAAAATATTAATAATATAAACTGGAATCTTAGCCAAAGATAACCAATAAAGGAATACTAACCAAAATAGATTTTGCCTTCCAAGGAAAGCCACATAAAGCACTAATTACCAATTATATTCTCCACTTCATAAAATGATGTTCACTACAAGGAAAAGAGCATGTAGTGGAGGTCATAGCGAAGGTTTTTAGTGTTACAAGATTGAAAAAATGATAAAAAGAAACCCCGATACAACCTCCACCAATGCTAGTGGATGTTCTACGGAGGTCATTACGAATTTATTTTATAACTAAAAAGAAGTCGGCAGTTGGATGTTTTAGCGGATGTTTTTTTATCGGTGCACTTAGTTGAAATTAAGTGCACTAGTGCGCGTTGTAATAATACACATTGGTGTTGTATTAATTAAATATCTACATCAGTGCACTAAAATAGAACAAGCACCCAAAAGAACCAAAATTCAATGCCACACTAGTGATTGCGTATAGATTATACACACCGATGCTTATTTACAACATAAACACACCTATGCAATATTTTACATCATATGCACCATACATTTTTTAATATTTTTAAGCTTTATCGGTGCTTTCTATTTATTAGAGTGCACTGATCCATTTCATCATCAAATGCCTTGGTGCTTACAAATTATCAAAATATATTGGTGCATTTAAACACCTCCAACTCACCGTCATGCTTAAACACACAAAAAAACCGGTTCATATAATCTTTGATCATTCATGGTGCATATAAACTGTTGACATGCACCAGTGTGACACACAAATGCAAATGCACTGGCCAATACTTTTGGCGCATGGACATTCATTTTTTAAAATTTTACGGTGCGTTTAATTTACATTGGAGTGTCGGGTCTGTCATTTACATAAATGCACTGGTGCTTATTGTTCGTATATACGCACATGTGCATACTGTTCATATAGGTGCACCAATGTGACATATATTATCAAAAGCATTGCATATGATTATTTGAACAATGACTACTGACATTTTAGTCAAATATATATATTATATTTTCTATTTTTTCAATTCCATTGTTCATCTAAAATTGAAATTTTTGTTTATAATACTATTCCTTTCAATTTTAATTATTGCATTTGTTTGGATTAATTCTTTATATTATAGATGTAAGCATATATTGTAATATTTAATCATTCAAACATTTAATTACGAATGTACCATTTGACAATAACCTTGAAGAATGCAATGGAATAAAAAGGTTTATTTTATTATATATCAATAAGAGTTCCTTTGTCACCAAAGGGGTTGGATCCATTGGTGAAGATCGATGAATGTTTCACAAGTGGGAAAGGTTCAATTCCAATGAGGTCTTAACCTGGAGCCATAGGGGCACTTTGAGGTAGTGGCCAAACATTTGGTTCCACCATTTGAACACATACGTTGATTAATTCCCACCCCCATGTCTTCGTTTAAAAAAAATCCCACGGGGTGTAGAATAGATGGTGAATGAGTGTATTGTTAAGGCCCTCCTTGTGTAAGGTCACCTGTTCAAAATTGCATGGGTACTAGCTTACAAAAAAAATAGGAGTGCCTTCGCCATACAAAATGCGAAAACATAGAGACAACAATAATCAAAATGTCAACATGCATGTAATTGTTACACTTATTGGTAACCTATTTTTTTTCAATTTTGAGACTATGTCCAGTACATATTATACAAAATGCTTGATTTTCACATACAATTATTTCAAAATATACAAGTTACAACATCTTGCATTAACATCAAAATTAAATACAAATCATCATTCTTTGCTGGAACTGTTATTGTTGCTCGAGCCAGTCGCATCGATTAGATTATTTGGCCAAATGTTTTGTTGATTGGCTTGATTGTTTTCCTCTTCTTCAACTTCCATCTCCCAACATAAAATAAAGTGTAATGAGTGTATTACATTGCCAAGAATAATGAAATATAAATAGATAGTATACACGAATGTTAATTGAAAAATGACGTATCATAGAAATAATTGACTCATGAATGACACACATTCTTTCAAAACCAAATCTCATGCCTTCTATCAACAAGTCTTATGTTGGCTCCACTCCCTAGTTTATTTCCTACAATTTTTATGCCCTGTCACAAATCATAGATTTAATATAAAGTATTTTTGTTGTTTTATTAATTATAAAATGAGAGAAGTAAAACAACATAGATTCTTACAAAATCCACAATTAATTTTTGATATGCCAATATAAAATCACAACCCTTGCTTAACCCAATGTCAATCAATTCTTCTGATGGGTCCTCTTTGTATGTTAACATATGTTTCAAGACATCCAAGGATTGCCAGTGAAAACAAAAAAATTAAATTTACAAATCACAACCACTACAGAATCTCAATTTCTTATAAGGAAATCACAAATACTCACAAACTTTGCTATCAACCCTTTCTTTTCTTGTCGTCATGTGCTGGCTGGGTTCCATTTTGTTTTCTTTTGTGCAAGAAAAAAATTGATAGTTAATATTTAATGTTGAATTACTTAATGATTTTCATAACATAATCCTAAAAATCAACGATTCCATACATTTGAAGCACGTTTTTGTTGATATGGCTCCTCATGCGATGCAATTATGTCCATTTTCATGACCTTCTCCTTGTACACTTGTTTGGACATCCCTACTGGCACATTTCACATATCACCTAGTTCATCCTTTGGGATTGTCATAATCTTATTGAAAATTTAAAATGACATTAAATAACTATTTTTCTGGTTATATGAAAAATAAATATAGAAGAATTAAAATTATTTAATGACTGATGCTTTGTAGTAGTTATAGATACATATTCTACATAAACATGTTTATGAATATTACTTTTTGAATGATTCTTTTGTTGTTGTTGTGTGCTTTTGCTATTGCAAGTTTGACAGGTCTCATTGACCATTTCTCTGAGAACACCTCTTGTAGTTTACATATGACCCGATTCTTCAAATAATTTGATTGGTTCCTGTATTGTAAGTGAAAAGTACGTATATATGTTCTTTCCACTATATTCATCATAGTATTATAAATTTCCCCATTCTATTAACTTCTAGCACCACTCTAGATGATCTAAGGACCAATTGATAATCATTTGCATCTTCCATAAATTTTTTTCTTATGATGACATTGACTTCTGTTGTTGTCAGACGCCGCATAACATTCAACATATGTGAATTAGATTATTTGAAACATATTAGTAAATATTCTTAAGTACATTATTACTCAAATTCAAAGAAATGATTCATATTGACTTATTTTTTATTCACATGATTCATCTCTCTGTAACTTTGACATCAACTTTTTAGGCTCTTCTAGTCTTAGTTTGGTAAGAATCTTATCGAGATTCCTCATTTTTTGGCACTTTATGTCACACATTAACCAATACATATTAATTAACTTTATAAATAATTGAAACAAATTAATTTAAATACATAAATTAATTAAAAAAACTTGCCTTCTTCACAATTCTCGATGTAAACCATTAAATACATAAGCTATCAATATATTATACAAATAAATTACAGACTTCCAAAATAGGAAAAATGTATTATAACAATGCACTTAAATATGTAAAACGCTTCGATGTGTTAGTAAGAATAACAAACCGACACGTTAAAATAAAAACAGACACACCATGAACAAAGAACTGGGAAAGTTTTTGTATCTCTATGATGGAAATAATAATAAGTTGGAAGAAAATTAAAATTGCTAAAATTATGAAAAAAAAACCGTAAACAATAAACATTATATTTGAAATAACAAATTATTTATATTAATAAATCATAAAAATAATAATATATTATACTCTTATTTATATTAAATTATAGAGCAACTTGCTACTCTCTATTCAATAACTAAAATACTATTAAATTATGAGAGGTCCAATCATTCAACAAAGCGAATTCCTTTATTGGCATGATCAAGAACTGATTGCCTCTCACTTTATGACTCTCTTTCGATCGGGTAGATGTGAGTGCTGTAACGACCCAAACTAAACACAAGTAATAAAAAGTATTGTTTTTTAACATAAAAGTAAACTTTACCTATGGTTGTCGAAATTAACCCCAACTTAATTAGTATCATGATTTTTCAGCTTCATGTTTCAAAATTTGGGCGACACTTCACCAAATATTGAAAATAAATTGAAGGTTTAAACCTAGACTTGCTTAGCTTCACGGTTAACATTTACCATATTCTTGTGACAGGTAATTCCTATTAAGTTTTTAATGGTTATACCAGATATGACAACATTTAGCATTATAAAATCATAACCATATGCAAAAGGATCGTTGAAAGATAGAAAAGTACAACCACACAAAAGAACACAAAGATTTATCCTTAGAAACCCTCATGGGGAAGAAAACACAACAAAACTTCCTCTATATAATATGTATCAAAAGTACAAGACAAGACCCCAGATAGGCGCGTCTCCTTCCAGCAGATATATATATATATATATCTCCTATGCGCTATACACAAGTGAGTGTGTGTTCAAATGAGGAACACAACTCCTCTATTTATACTCTTTTTGTCACTTGAATTTTATCCTAACAAGTCGGCCCCACTTAACTAACTGGCCCGACTTCAATTAGGAAGACTCAATACAATATTATATTATATTCATTAGGGTACTATTGACCCGACTTACAATGGAGGATTTACCTCATGACTCTATGATGACCAAATACAATAGGAACATCTTGACGGAGGAACAATAAAATATCCCTTGGGGTACATCGGTAAAATACATTTAGAATATCCTTTGAAGTTACAATATTCAATACTCCCCCTTAATGAGAAGGGTATTCTACTGACAACATCATCATCAACTATGAGAGTAACGAGAGAGAGAGCATCTACTACATCATCAAGGTGATACATCTATACGTCATAGGAAGTTTTTAATAATCATCAGTAACTAGAACAATTACTCTTCAATATTTGCAGTACTAGAACAACATCTTCTACATCACTAAGTCTTTATCTTCTGCAGAACTTGATCACTTGATCCTTTGCAACCACACTTCGATCTTCTTGATCCTTTGTAGCAACAATTCGATCTTCTTGATCCTTTGCAACAGCACTTCGATCTTCTCGATCCTTTGCAGCAACACTTTGATATTCTCGATCCTTTGCAACAACACTTCGATCTTCTAGATCCTTTGCGGCAGCACTTAGATCTTCTCGATCCTTTGAAGAAAAAATTCGATATTCTCGATCCTTTGCAACAAAATGATCTTTTAGATCCTTTGTAGAAGCACTTCGATCCTTTCTATCCTTTGCACCACCACTTCGATCCTTTCGTTCCTTTGCAACAACACTTCTATCCTTTCAATCCTTTGTAGTAGCAACACTTCGATCCTTTGCAGCAGCACTTCGATCTTCTCAATCCTTTGCAACCACAATTGGATATTCTCGATCCTTTACAACCACACTTCGATCTACTTGATCCTTTTCCGCCACACTACCTGCAGTACACATGATCTCTTTATGGGATGATCAATCCCTATCACTTTAGGACATATGTCCAAGGATGATGCAATCATCCATCATCCTGGTCCATAGTATTGACCAACTGAATTGTCTACAAATGGATGTAGATCTGAAATGCACCTAGATGTAGGCCTTGTTATTCGTAAGGAATCATCATAGACCATCCATACCACTGAGGTTAGGACCACTCCTGAGTGAGTGTTATACTACGGTATCTACACATACGTGTAATCATACTCTTCCATGCAAGAGTATTGTCTGCAGATTAGATCTAGACCACATACAAAATGTTGTCCCTCATCGTAGAACATCCTTAGCACCGAGGTTAGGACGCATCCCAAGTGAGTGTTATACTACGACGTCCATGAGGACTCATCATAGAGAATCCATACCACAAAGGTTAGGACCAATCCCAAGCGATTGTTATTCTATGGAATCTACATATAAATGTAGGTATACTCTCCATACAAAAGTAATGTCTGCAAAGCAGATATTGACCGCATGTAAATGCCAGCCTTGTCGTCCACGAGGACAAATTGCAGGGCATCCTTACCACTGATGTTAGGACCACTCCCAATAGAGTGTTATTCTACGGTATCCACAAATGAATGTGGGTACTTTCCATGCTAGAGTAACATTTGCAGGGCCATCCTTAGATAGTAAAGACCAATCTCATTAAAATAGCATTATACCTGCCATCCTCAAGAGAGGATACTATCATCCAAAAGTGAACGTCGGACCTTTTTAGCATATTCAGGCACAATTGGCCTCTTTCATGATGGAACATCATTGTCATCCCATCATCGATGTCAGTCTCATCATCACTCCCCATTTTTTGGGAGGATCCATATTATCAACCTACTCCTCCTTTCTTCAAGGAGGGTTCATATCTTCGACATGTTCTTCCTTTCCGAGGAGATTCCATATCTTCGACGTGTTCCTCCTTTCCAAAGAGAGTACATATATTTGAATTGTTCTTCCTTTCCAAAGAGAGTCCATATCTTTGACTCGTTCTTCCTTTCCGAAGAGAGACTATATATTTGACATGTTTCTCCTTTCCGAGAAGAGTCTATGTTAAGATTTGGTATGCTAGACTAGATTCATTAGTGTTCAATTCAAAATCATAGCAACAACATATCCAAAATCACTGATAGAAACAAAATCACAATATAAACACAATATTTATCCTAGGAAATCCTCAAGGGGAAGAAAACCCAACAAAATTCCTTTGTATAAGATGTATAAGATATAGCCCCAAAAAGTTATTCTCCTCCTTCTGTTCTGTTTCTCTCTCTCCTATGCGCTACTCAGGTGAGAGAGTTTGTGTTCAAATAAGAACCATAACTCCCCTATTTATCATCACATTGAGCCAACTGACTTTTACCCTAATCAAGTCAGCCCCACTAAACTATCTAGGCCGAATTCACCTAGGAAGACTTAAAAATTTTTATTGTATTATTCATTAGGGTACTAATGACCCGACTTTCAATGGAGGTTTTACATCATGACTCTATGATGACCAAATACAATAGTAACACCCCACTGGAGAAATAATAACATCTCCCTTGGGTTACATCAGTAAAATACATTTAGAATATCCTTTGAAGATACAATATTTCAACACCCCCCCTTAACAAGAAGGTTATTCTACTGACAACATCATCATAGACTATATGAGAACAAAGAGACAATATCTCTAACAATACATCGAGGTAATACATCTATACATCATAGGAAGTTTTCACAATCAGTAACTAGAACATTTACTCTTCATCTTTTGCATCACACGATCACTTGATCCTCTTGCAGCAATGCTTCGACCTTTCGATCCTTCATAGAAGCAAATCGATCTTTTGATCTTTTGCAGCAACACTTTGATCTTCTTGATCCTTTGTAGGAGCACTTTGATCTTCTCGATCCTTTGTAGCAACACTTCAATCCTTTCTATCCTTTTGTAGCAACACTTCGATCCTTCTTGATCCTTTGTAGTCACACTTCGATCTACTCGACCCTTTGTTGCTGTACTTCGATCTACTTGATCCTTCACTGCCACGCTACTTGCAGTACACATGATCTATTTTCGGGATGATCAATCCCGATCACTTTAGGACATAAGTCCAAGGACGATGCAATCCTCCATCAGCATGATCCATGAAATCGATCAACTAAATCATCTACAAATAAATTGTTATCTCGAACGCACCCAGTTCTGGACCTATCATACGTGAGGACTCATCGTAGACCATCCATACCACTAAGGTTAGGACCACTCCCAAGTGAGTCTTATACTACGGTATGTACACTTACGTGTAGGCATACTTTTCCAAGCAAGAGTATTATCTGCAAGGAAGATCTTGACTGCATAAAAAATGTCGGCCCATCGTAAAACACCCATACCATTGAGGTTAGGACCACTACCAAGTGAGTGGTATAATATGATGTCCGTGAGAAATCACCATAGAGCATCCACACCACTGAAGTTAGGACCACTCCTAAGAGAGCATTATTATATGGCATCTACATATGAATGTAGGCATACTCTCCATACAAGAGTATAGTCTGCAAATCATATCTTGACTGCATACAAACATGTTAGTCCTGTCGTAGAGAATCCTTACCACTGAGATTAAGACCACTCCTGAGCGAGTGTTATTCTATGGTATCCACAAATGAATGTGGGTACTCTCCATGTGAGAGTCAAATCTATTGGTTGTGGATCCTGATCTTCCAGATCCAGAGATATTATTCAACCGTGTTTGTACCCCAGGTTTACTGTACACTCGTTCCCCCACTTGGGGTTTGGGATGTTTGTTGGCCAACAGGTTTGCAGACCCATGGTACTGGGTTAACCGTAGTATTTTCCCACGGTATTTCCCCTATAAAAGAAAAGCATTGTAATACGGTTGGGTATGGTATTGTATTGTATTGTAGCATTGTAAATAATATTTGTGATTGTGTGAGAGAGACTGTGAGAGCATGAAGAGGAAGTGCAGTGGTATTGCTGCAGGTTGCATCCCTTCATCTTTTTGGACGGCAATAAAAAGGACTTGAAATTTCTGTGTGGATGTAGCCCATCATTTGGGTGAACCACGTTATATATGTGTCTCTCTGTAATGTGTTTAATGTGTTTTTCATATTGTTTAATGGTTTAACTATATATCGGTTATTTCTCCGGGGTCATGTTTTTTAACAATTGGTATCAAATCCAAAAGGTCTATTTGGCTGGTAAACTCGTAGGAAAGAAGGGTTCCCAGTTCAAGTGGGAGCAATGGAAGAAGAGGGAAAGTTTAGGGTCGAGAAATTTAATGGCCAAAACTATAAGTTATGGAATATGAAAATGGAGGACTATCTGCACCAGAAGGATTTGTACCTGCCGTTGGGCGGAAAAGAAAAAAAAATCGGTGACTATTTAGGATGAAGAATGGGAGTTTCTTGACAGAAAGGCACTGGGAAAAATACGGATGTGCCTAGCTTCTTCGGTGGCTTTCAATATTTCGAAAGAAAAAACAACAAAGGGTGTGATGAGCGCATTGGGTAAAATCTACGAAAAACCCTCGACTTCCAACAAGGTATTTTTAATGAAGCGTTTATTTAATAAGAAGATGTCAGAAAGTGGATCTGTTGCTGACCATTTAAATGAGTTTAATACACTTACCAGTCAGTTAAGTTATGTAAAAGTGAAATTTGATGATGAGGTTAGGGCTCTTCTAATCTTGTGCTCATTTCCAGAAAGCTAGAATAGCTTGGTCATGGCTGTAAGTAACTCTGTCCCTAGCTCAAACACTCTTAAGTTTGATGATGTTGTTGGTGTTATTCTTAGCAAGAAAATGTGAAGAAAAAGAACAGGTAGGGACATCAGCTAATGCATTGACCATAGAGAGAAAAGGGAGACAAATTGAGAGAGGAAGGAGCCCAAGAAAACATAGCAAGTCTAAAAAGGGCAGATCCAAGTCCAAATTCAGAAAAATAGAGTGTTGGAACTGTGGTAAGAAAGGACATCTGAAGAAAGACTACAGAGCATCAAAAAAGAAAGGTGAGAGGCAGCAAGAGACTAATCAGGAAGTGAATGTAGCAAGTGATGTGTTACAAGATGCTTTGATTCTTGCATTAGATAATACTAGCGATTACTGGGTAGTAGATTTAGGGGCTTCATGTCATGCTACACCCCATAGGAAATTCTTTTATGATTATGTTCAAGGTGGTTTTGGCAATGTTTTATTGGGGGATGATGAACCATGTAAAATTGTTGGAAAGGGCAAGGTACCGATTAAGTTAAATAATGGAATTGAATGGCTGCTAAAATATGTAAGGTACATTCCTGCTATGAAAAGAAATATGATCTCAATAGGGAAGTTGGGAGATAGCGGTTGGTTGTCTACATTTGGAGAAATGTGGTGGAAGATCACTAAAGGATCACTGGTAATAGAAAAAGGAGATAGGGTAGCTACGCTATATTTATGTCCCCATAATACTGATTATTCTCTCTCTGTAGCTTCCACAGAAATAGGTGTGGCTCTATGGAATCATAGGCTTGGCCACATGAGTGAGAAGTGGATGCAGATTCTCCACTCAAGGAAACTGCTTCCAGATATGAAGTAGGTAAGTTTGGAATTCTGTGAGAACTATGTTTATGGAAAACAAAAGAGAGTTAGATTTCTCAGGGTTGGGAAAGAGAAGAAGAGGGAAAAGTTAGAGCTTGTCCATACAAATGTATGGGGACCAACTTAGGTACAATCTCTTAGTGGCTCTCGTTATTATGTTACTTTTATTGATGATGCAAGTAGAAAAACTTGGGTTTATTGCATTAGATAGAAATATGACGTGTTTGATACTTTTAAGAAGTGGAAATATTTGGCTGAGAATGAGACAAGAAAAAGGTTGAAATGTATCAAATATGATAATGGAGGTGAATACTACAACAAGGAGTTTGACAGTTATTGTTCACACAATGAGATTCATAGAGAGAAGACAGTCCCTGTAACACCACAAGAAAATGATGTGTTAGAAAGAATGAACAAAATGATCATGGAGCGTGCAAAGTGTATGAGATCGCATGCAGGGTTGCCCTTACATTTTTGGGCTGATGTTGTAAACAATGTTGTTTATTTAATAAACAAAGGGCCTTCAAGCATTTGGATGGTGGGATTCTAGAGGAGGCATGGACAAGTAAACAGGTAAAATACTCATTTATGAGAACTTTTGGTTGTGAAGCATTTGTTTATATTGATAAAAATGATAGAACAAAGCTTGAAGCTAAATCCAAGAAATGTACCTTTATTGGATATGGGGTTGATGGTTTTGGTTATCGCTTATGGGATTTTGAAAATCACAAAATCATTAGGAGTAGAAATGTAGTATTCAATGAAAAGGTTATTTACAAAGATCAATTGTAGGGAAAGAAAGTGGAAAAGGAAAACATAGAGTACACAGTGCTTGATGAAATCAAAGAAAATGAAGTTCCAAAGGCTCCAGAAAATCAAGAGTAGCAGAAGGTACCTGAAACTCCTACAACTGTAAGAAAATATACCAGTTTAAGTAGACCCCCTGAACAATTATCTCCTTCTCTGTATTATTTATTGATGATTGATTCTGGTGAAACCGAATGTTATGAAGAGGCAATGCAGGTAGTAACTAGAAAGAAGTGGGAGTAAGGCATGAATGAGGAGATGGACTCATTGGCAAGAAACAAAACTTGGGATTTGGTTCAATTTCCTGCAGAAAAAGGGCATTGCAGAATAAATGGGTTTACAGGTTGAAGGAAGAAGATGGAGGCAAGAAGCAATTCNTTGCACAAAAGAAAGGTATAGACTTTGATGAAATATTTTCTCCTATTGTTAAAATGACTTCAATTAGAACTATTTTAAGTCTAGTGGTGGTAGAAGATTTGTATCTTGAACAATTAGATGTAAAAACAACCTTTATCCGTGGGGATTTGGAGGGAGAGATTTATATGCAGCAGCCACAGGGATATGAGGTCAAAGGGAAGGAGAATTTGGTTTGCAAGTTGAAGAAGAGCTTGTATGGACTGAAGCCAGCTCCAAGGTAGTGGTATTTAAAAAATTTGATAAGTTTATGACATAACAAGGTTATAATAGATGTCATTTTGACCAGTGTGTTTATTTCAAGAGGCTAGATAATGAAAGATATATTATCTTGTTATTATGTGTGGATGACATACTTGTTGCAGGGTCTAACATATAGGATATAAATGTTCTCAAAAGAAAAATAGATAAATCATTTGCAATGAAGGATTTGGGTGCTGCAAAGAAAATCCTTGGTATGAGAATAACAAGAGACAGGAAAAATCACAAATTGACGTTGTCTCAAGGTGAGTGCATAGAAAAGGTGTTGTAGAGGTTTAGAATTTAGAATGAAAAACCAATTAGTACACCTTTAGCCAACCATTTCAAACTAAGTAAAGAGATGTGTCTAGAGACACATGAAGAGATAGATTACATGTCCAGGATTCCCTATTCATCAGCGGTTGGAAGCTTGATGTATGCCATGGTGTGTGCAAGACCAGATATTGCACATGTAGTGGGAGTTGTGAGAAGGTATATGAATAATCGAGGTAAAGAGCATTGGAAAGCAGTACATTGGATTCTCAGGTATTTTAGAGGTACTGCTTCTCATGCATTATGTTTTGGAGGTTCAGACACTGTTCTACAGGGATATGTTGATGCATATATGGTTGGTAATAAAGAAAACAGGAGGAACACCATAGGGTATGTGTTTAATGTGGGTGGAACATCAGTAATTTTGATTTCAAAACCGCAACAGGTTGTTGCACTTTCAACAACGGAAGCTGAGTATGTTGCTTCTACAGAGGCTAGTAAGGAGATGATTTGGTTGCATAGGTTCATGGAGGAATTGGGTAAGAAGCAGGAGAATAGCAGGTTGTACAGTGACAGCCAGAGTGCCATTCATCTTGAAAAGAACTCAATCTTTCATTTGAAGACACATATACAACTCAAGTACCACTTCATAAGATTTGTTCTAGATGAAGAATTGTTAAAACTGGAAAATATACATACTAGCCAGAATCCTCCAGACATGTTGACAAAGGGAGTAACCAGAGAGAAACTGATCTCCTGCTTAGTTTTTGTTGGCCTTCAAGCATGAAGGTGTAAATAAGAAAATTTTCAAGTCTAAGTTCCGGAGCATAGTCCAGCAAGGGCAATAGTGGTGGAGTTGCTGTGATCAGTCTCCAAGTGGGATATTGTTGGTTGTGGAGCTTGATATTCCAGATCCAGAGATATTATTCAGCCGTGTTTGTACCCCATATTTATTGTACACTCGTTCCCCCACTTCGGGATTCAGGATGTTTGTTGGCCAATAGTTTTTTGTACCCATGGAATTGGGTTAATCGTAGTATTTTCCCATGGTATTTCTCCTATAAAATAAAAGAGTTGTAATACGATTGTGCATGGTATTGTGTTGTAGCATTGTAAACAATCTCTGTGATTGTGTGAGAGAGACTGTGAGAGCATGAAGAGGAAGTGTAGCGGTATTACTGTAGGTTGTATCCCTTCATCTTTCTGGATGGTAATAAAAGGACTGGAAATTTCTGTGTGGACATAGCCCATCGTTTGGGTGAACCACATTATATTTGTCTCTCTGTAATGTGTTTAATTTGTTTTGCATCTTGTTTAATGATTTAACTGTATATCTGCTATTGCTCTATGGTCTTGTTTTCTAACAACTCTCATGAACATAGTGTTATACCTGCCATCCTCAAGAGAGGATACTGTCGTCCACAAGTAAATGTTATACCTTTATCATCATTGTCATTCGTCATCGATGTTGGTCTCATCATTACTCCCCCTTTCCTGGGAAGTTTTTTATTATCAACCTGCTCCCCCTTTGTCCAAGGAGGGTTCATGTCTTTGACCTGATCTTCCTTTTCAAAGAAGGTCCATATCTTCATCATATGTAGTTCCATCATGGTTCCTCCTTGCGAGGAAGGTATTTTCAAACTACACCGAGCTTGTCATGAAAATATTCAAACTTCACTCGAGATAGAGGCTTGGTCGGTACATCAACAACTTGCTCATCGGTACTCACATACTGGATCTTTATAGCTCCCTTTTGTACCATATCCCTTATATAAAAATATTAGATTTATATGTGCTTTGATTTGTCATGGAACATCGGATTCTCTGTCATCTTTATACAAATTTGGCTGTCACAAAGAATTACTGTGGTGTACAACTCCATGCCAAATATTCCTGACATCAACTTCTGAATCCACATCGCTTTACAACAAGCAGAGCAAGATGCAATGTAATTTGCTTCAACTGTACTGAGAGCAACACTGGACTGTTTCTTACTAAACCATGAGATCATGGTGGATCCCAGACAATAACATCCACCTGCGGTTCTCTTCTTGTCTGTGTCACTTCTTTCCCAATATGAATCCGTATATCCATACAATTTGTAGTCATGATCTCTCCCATAGTAAAGTCCCAAATCAATTGTACCTTTTAGGTAACTTATTACATGCTTTGTAGCTATTAAGTGAACCTGTCTAGGTTTAACTAGATACTAACTCAAGGTGTTCACAACAAAGCATATATCTAGCCTTGTGTTCATGAGATACATTAATGACCCAATAAACTGTGTGTAGTGAGTCATATTGACTAACTCTGACGTCTCATTAGACAACAATTTCAGGTTGGTGTCCATGGGTGTGGCCATGTATTTACAATCCAACATATCAAATCTTTTCAATATTTCTACTGCATACTTTCCTTGGTTCAGAAAGATTCCTTCTGGACTCTTCCATACTTCCAGCCCTAGGAAATAATGCATCAATCCAAGATATTTCATCTCGAATTCTTCATCTAGCTTCTTCTTGAAACTTGTGATCTATTTCTCATTTACGGTTAGAAGTAGATCATCCACATACAGTAATAGTATGACAAGCTCATCATCCATGATCTTCATATAAAGGTTAGGATCGAATTTATTCTTGGTGAATCCCAAACTTGTCAAGAAGCTATCTATTCTGCCATACCAAGATCTAGGAGCTTGCTTCAGTCCATATAGATGCTTTTTCAACTTACATACACGAGTCTCTCTGTATTTGACTTCAAATCCTTGTCATTGTTTGATGTAAACCTCTTCCTTAATCACACCATTAAGGAAGGATGTCTTTACATCCATCTGGTGTATTTCCCATTTCATCATGGAAGCAAGTGCCATAATGGTTTTGATGGAAGTGTTCCTTGCCACTGGAGCAAATGTATCTTCATAATCGATCCCCTCTTTCTAATAGAATCCTCTAGCCACAAATCTTGCATCGTGCTTTTCAATACTTCCATCAGTAGCATGTTTTATCTTGTAGATCCATTTTGAAGATACCACACTCTTGTTTTCTGGTTTGGTAACAATATCCCAAACATCATTCTTCATGATCGCCTGGTATTATTCTGTCATTTCTTCAACCCGTTCTTTCTTCTATGCAGCTTCCTCATAGCTGGTGGGTTCTTGATCTACAAGGTCACATATCAACGCTACATAACTAGAATATGGATTTGATCTCTTGCTAGTTCTTGTGGATCCTTCTGGGGCTCCATATCTTTCTGCTTCTTGTATGATTTCTCTTACCCAAGTAGGTTTTCTCTTTCAAGAGATATCCATAGTAGGGGTCTCCTGAGGTTCTAGCATGTAATGATCTTACGATGCTACTATTTTAGGAGAGGGTTCAGCTTCTATCATTCTGGGAGGTACATCCTCTTCATGTACTTCTTCAAGATGAGACCTTCTAGACTTCTTAAGATTTTTCTCTTAATCAAATGTTACATCCCTACTAATATCGATATGATGGAATCCCGAGATGTATATCCTGAAGGATTTGGAGACTTCACAGTATCCAACAAATATTCCATTATTTCTAGAAGGATCCAGTTTGCTTCTCTTCAATTTCAGAATATGTACATATACCGGGCATCCAAATATCTTGAGATGGCTTACTTCATGTTTCTTTCTGGTATACATCTCTTCAGGAGTCTTGAATCCAAGAGCATTGTGAGATAATCTATTCTACAAATATATGGATGTTCTTGCTGCTTCAGCCCATAGGTGCGTAGGGAGGTCTTGGTCATGAATCATGGTCTTCACTGCTTCCTTGATAGTCCTATTATTTATTTCCACAACACAATTCCATTGAGGATTATAGGGAGTGTTTAGTTCCCTCTTAATTCTTTCCTCCTTACAGAATGCTTCAAATTCTTTTGAAGTATATTCTCCACCATTATCTGATCTCAGTGTTGTGATTCTCTTTTCTGAGTGATTCTGTATCAAGGCTTTGAATTCCTTGAATTTTTTGAACACTTCACTCTTATTCTTCAATAAGTATATCCAAGTATTTCTGGAATAATCATCAATAAATGTGACATAGTACTCATATCCACTTAAGGATATGGAGGGCATAGGACCACATACATTAGAATGAATTAGTTCCAATGTACCTTTGGTCTTTGTTTCACTTTTCAGAACAGGATTCTTGGTGTTCTTTCCTCTTGCACATCCTTTGCAAGTTCCCTCATGTTCGATATTCATATCTGGTAACCCTGTTACCACCTTTCTCACATAGGAAAATGATTTGTAGTTGATGTGAGAAAGTATTCTATTCCACAGTTTACTTGAGCTGGAAGTCTCATGGACAAGGGCTGTCTCTAGATGTCCTTTGAGCTTGTACAATCCTCCTTCTTCTTCTCCAATGAATACAACATCTTCAAGTGTCTTTCCTTTGGAGCACATAAGTACTTGTTCATCTATAAAATCAAATCTATATCCTTTCTTATATAGAGAATATATGGAAAGTAGGCTCTTTTTCAAACTTGGTACAGATAGTACTTCGTCATCTTCATGGAATTTCCAAAGTTAATCTTGTAGCTTGATTCACCAATACCTTCGATGGGATATTGATAGTCATCTCCCAATGTTACCCTCTGGGGAGAGTTCTTCTCTTCAATTCTTGAAAGAGTTTGCTTCTTCTCTATCATTTGCTTTGACATCACTATCAATAAGCCATGTGTCTTCTCTAGGTCTTACAGACCCAGAGAGTGCAGAGAATAACACATATTCTTCTACATCTTCACATCTAGTTTTCTTTCGATGCCTTTATTCTTCTACATCCTCATCTTCAGCTAGATGAGCATGATATCTCTTGTTGTTGTTGTTGTTGTTCTTTGGTGATGGACATTCTATAGCAAGATGTCCTATCTTATGACAGTTGTAACATTGATACTTCGAGTAATCCTTCTTATTATTCTGAAATTTCTTCTTTGAAGGCTTATGATTACTCTTCTTGAAGTTTGATTGTTTTCTTCCTTTTGTATGGGTGGCTAGAGCCTGATCATATTCTTTGAGGAGAGCTTCTCTATTGGCTACTATAGCTTCTTCTTGTATGCAATCTTCCCATACTATGTAAAACTTCATACTTTATTTTCTGGCACACAAAGTCTGAATAAATGAGTCCCAAGGTCTAGTGAGACCATTGAGATTAGTCATAACTAGTTAATCCTCATCAAGGGTGTCTCCAATACCACTTAATTGTTCTATGAATTGAGATACCTTTGTGAAGTAATATTGAATAGAATCTCCTTTTCTCATCTTGGTGCCCTTTAGTTGAGCTCTTAGATTCATATTTCTGTTGATGTTCCTTCCCTCATACATTTTGGAAAGTGCATCATACATTTTCTTAGGTGTATTCTTAGATGACACTTGAGGGATCAAGTGATCCTTAATTGAATCAGCAATGATCCTCATTTCCTTGATTAGGTCTTGTTCATGCTTCTACTTAGCTTCATATTCTTTAGGTTCTCTAATCTCATCCTTGATGTACTTCTCAAGGCCATTCTCTTTTAGAATGAGACCAATACTATACTTCCAAGCTAGGAAGTTTCCAATGCCTTCCAATTTGTCCTCAAGCTTAGTGCTTGGGGCCATCTTGTTTAGTATGTCACTAAAAAATGAAATTTATAAAAATAGGAGGATGACCTTACTGGTAGATGCACTTGAATGAGGTGATTTGGTTGGTCCAACTGATTTCTGGAGATCCCAAATCTTCACCCTTCAAATCCTACTTGCAAGGTTGCAGTTTTGCAAAATTTCTGGTTCTGGTTTTCTGTAGTTTTCTGGTTCAGGGGTAAACTACGGTTTGGAATTCCAAGAGCTTTACCCACCCAAAAAATTTGATCCTGGGCTCAATATATGCACTCCAGAGAGGCACAAATTTCTATGCAAGAATATATTCAAAACTCCAACTTTTGCAAAAACCTTAATTTCTTCCGGAGAGGGAAGAGAGAGAATTTCATGTTGTGAAAGTTGTTCTATCAGGTTAGCTCTGATACCATGTTAATATTTCATATTCTAGACTAGATTCATTAGTGTTCAATTCAAAATCATAGCAACATCGTATCCAAAATCACTTATCTAAACACAATCACAAGATAGACACAATATTTATCCCGAGAAAACCTTAAAGGGAAGAAAACCCAGTAAAAATTCCTCTGTATAAGATGTATAAGATATAAACCCAAAAATAGGTATTCTCCTCCTTCTGTTTTGTCTCTCTCTGTCTCCTATGCGCTACTCAAGTGAGTGAGTCTATGTTCAAATAAGAACCACAACTCTTCTATTTATACACATTGAGCTAAACCGACTTTTTCCCTAATCAAGTCAGCCACACTAAACTGTCTGGGCCGACTTCACCTAGGAAGACTCAAAACCGTATATTATATTATTCATTAGGGTACTAATGGCTCAACTTACAATGGAGGATTTAAATCATGACTCTATGATGACCAAATACAATAGTAACACCCTACTGGAGGAATAATAACATCTCCCTTGGGTTTCATCAGTAAAATACATTTAGAATATACTTTGAAGTTACAATATTTCAACAATAAGCACTCCCCATTCTCCAGGAGGATCCATATTATAAACCTGCTCCCCTTTTGTTCGAGGAGGGTTACTATATTCGATGTATTCTTCCTTTCTGAGGAGAGTCCATATCTTTGACATGTTCCTCCTTTCCGAAGAGATTCCATATCTTTGACTTGTTCTTCCTTTCCGAAGAGAGTCCATATCTTTGACTTGTTCTTCCTTTAAGAAGAGAGTCAATATATTCGACTTGTTTCTCCTTTCCAAGAAGGGTCCATATCATCATCGTTCCTCCTTGCAAGGAAATTCCATTCAAACTACACCAATCTTGTCATGAAAATATTCAAACTTTACATGAGATAAAGGCTTGGTCAGCACATCAACAACTTTCTCATCGGTACTCACATGCTGGAGTTTTATAGCTCCGTTTTGTACCATATCCCTTATATAAAAATATTGGATTTCTATGTGCTTCGATTTATAATGGAACACCAAATTCTCTGTCATCTTTATACAACTCTGATTGTCACAAAGAATCACCATGGTGTTCAAATCCATGGCAAATATTCCTGACATCTGTTTCCAAATCGATATCACTTCCCAACTAGCGGAGCAAGATGCAATGTACTATGCTTCAGCTGTACTGAGAGTAACATTGGACTGTTTCTTACTAAACATGAGATCACGATGTATCCTGGACAATAACATCCACATGAGGTGCTCTTTCTGTCTCTGGCACTTCCTGCCCAATCTAAATCCATATAGTCATGATCTCTGCCATAGTAAAGTCCAAAGTCTATTGTACCTTTTAGGTACCTCATCACATGCTTTGGAAATATCAAGTGAAACCATCTAGGTTTAACTAGATACTGATTCAATGTGTTAACAACAAAGAATATATATGGACTTGTATCCATCAGATACATCAACGACTCAATATTCTGTCTATACTGAGTCATATCCACGAACTCTGATGATTCATCAGATAACAACTTTAGGTTGGTATCTTCGGGTGTGTCCATGGATTTACAATCCAACATATCAAAGATATTTAGTATTATTTCCACTGCATACTTTCTCGGGTTTAGAAATATTCCTTCTGGCTCTACACACTTCTAGCCTGAGGAAATAATGCATCAATCCAAGATCTTTCATCTTGAATTCTTCAACTAGCTTCTTCTTGTTTTCTGTGATCTCCTTCTCATTTCCTGTCAAAAATAGATCATCCACATACAACGATAGTATGATAGGTTCATCATCCATAACGTTGAGGTAAATGTTAGGATCAAATTTACTTTTGGTAAATCTCAAGCTTGTCAAGAAGCTATCTATTCTTCCATACCAATCTCTAGGAGCTTGCTTCAGTCCATACAGATCCTTCTTCAACTCGCATACATAAGTCACTCTGTCTTCGACTTCAAATCCTTGTGGTTGTTCGATGTAAACCTATTCCTCAATCATATCATTAAGAAATGTTGCCTTTACATCCATCTGGTCCAGATCCCACTTCATCATGGAAGAAAGTGCCATGATGGTTTTGATGGAAATGTACCTTGCTACTGGAGAAAATGTCTCTTCATAATCAATTCCCTCTCTCAGAGAGAATCCTCTAGACACAAATATTTCCTTACTTCCATTAGCAGCATGTTTTATCTTGCAAATCCACTTGGAAGATAACACACTCTTTCTTTCTGGTTTGGGTAATATTTCCCAAACATGACTGGTATTCTTCCATCATTGCTTCTACCATGAGTTCATCCTATTAGGTCATCGCCATATCCCAGTTTTCCTCATTCAACCTTGAAGGTTGGAACCCACTTTACTCTTGGTAAATCCTCAGTCCATCAGGAAGTTATCCATCACGTCGTACCATGTCGAACTTAGAGATCTTCTGCAGTTACTCCCCTTGAAGTAGAGCATCATCCTCTCTCTCCATTCTATAATGGAGTGATAGATAACATCATCTGATACTGATATTCTATGTATCCATCTTAGGTTAGTAGATACCAAGATCCCTTTATCTCAAACTTTGTTGAAAAGTTCCTCTTGCACCCATCTGTGAGCTTGTTATCTTCTATAGGTTTCCATATTCAACCTTGTAGAAAAAGATGAGATATTCACCGGTCTAGGTGATCTCCAAGTTCCTTATGTAGTTGGATGCGCTTATCTATGGGTGCCTTCTGAACTCGTACAAAGCCTATTCTGCGCAGGTGGTTCTTTGCTTGATATATACTTCTAATTTACTCGAGAAGTGTGTCTGGTCAATAGAGTATGTCAGTCCATAGTCTATTCTTTATGAGACAAACCACGAACCTTGCTTTGTATAATTTTTCTTATAGATCCATATGGAATACACTACGAAATTTCCTTCGGATCTCGTAACCATATCCTAGACATCATTCCTCATGATCTATTGTTACTCTTTTATTATAGCTTCTTCCATAGCTGGAAGGGTATGCATCAATGATGTCACTCAACTTTGCCACATAAATAGAGTGTATCTGAGGCTTCTTACTTTAGTTTGGAAGTATCGCCATACTTTTCTTCATCTTGAATGATCTCTCGTGCCCAATATGGTATTCATCTCTTGAGGTGGATCTACCGCTCTCTTATTTTCTTCTGTAGCTCTTTCTTCCATCACGGTGTCTCTGACCCTGGGAGCTTCAAGTTCATCTTCATGTATGTTTATTGGAGTTAATCTTGAACTGTCATCACTTTTCCTCCAGAACAAGTCTTATACTCCTTTTCTTATAGGAGGTTGTACACGACCTTTTCTACAAGTCACATACACTAGTTGCATGGTTAGAAACATTTCATAGGACATATGCATAATGAAACATCCTTATGCATAACGATACAATCATGCAACTATTTTAGCTAATACAACATTCATCCATATCTCATAGAGACTTTCTATATGCCTTCCATCTCTACCATGACATCATTGAGATTGTGCACTGATCCAATAGGTTAGTAAAGAGGTTTCATTCTAGATAAGTATCAATGGAGTGTTGTATAGCACCATGGGCTACTTACCCATAACATGCATATTAGTAGTATACTGTCATTAGTGCAAACATTCTATCATGCATACTACACATCATATATAGGAAATACAATTCAAATACTTATATTTGTTTGTTTGGTAGATTCATTATTGTGCTTTATCTTCATCTCCTTCTAGATCTGCAACTTATTCTTTGACCAATGAGATTGCTAGCTTGAAATTTTTTTGGATGCTGCTTCTGGTAGACCAAGGGTTTGATAGAGAAACCCTAATTTTATAGATTAGGTATCTTTCAAATATGATTAGATAGAAATATGTGTCTCCTCAAGGATATCTAAGCAGCATACTCATTTTCCCAAAACTCTGATCAGAACTACAAAATATCTGATGCCCTAGTTTTCTTCAATTTCTTCTACATAATTTCTTGATCTTGTCTCTGCTTCATCTCTGAAATTTCTACTCCTATGAGTCCGAAACTTCGTATTGATGTATACTATTCTATCTTCTTTCCAACCCCATAGGTTAGAGAAGAATTGGTTTCACCAATTGGTACTTATGTGAATGTTCCCACGGTAACTTATTTCAGGACTGTTCAGCATATCGAACTTGTACGAACTTCCACATGTCATTGTTTCACCTTTGGCATCTGAAACGTTTACCACAAAAACTACATTTCATTGCCTAACTGAAAAATATTGTGAAATTTCGTTTGGACCTTCATACACTGAGATATAACAGTTCTCCCTAGGTCACCTATTTAAGGATGAATCCTGGGAGAGGCTGTAACCCTGATTTGGATGAATCATATCTCCTATATTATAGAGAGTATGAGTCTGAAAATTTTACACAGGGTAAAAAAAGATATTATCTTCCTCCTGTAAATGTTTCGTCTCCTGAGCCTTATCCAATCTTGAGATATAGAGAAATTACGAACATGACTAGTTTTAGTCTTCTAGGGTTTTCAAGCATGAAACCCTAATCTTCAATAGCTATAGCTATAACAATGTTTCGACTACACAAACAATTCTATTAGAGTAGATCTGATACCATGTTATTTTTTTTAATGGTTATACCAGATCTGATAACATTTAGCATTATAAAGTCATAACCATATGCAAAAGGATCACTGAAAGATAGATAAGTACAACCACACAAAAGAACACAAAGATTTATCCTCGGAAACCCTCATGGGGAAGAAAACCCAACAAAACTTCCTTTGTATAAGATGTATCAAAAGTACAAGACAAGACCCCAGATAGGTGTTCCTCCTTCCAACATATATATATATATATATATATATATTATGCGCTATAGACAAGTGAGTGTACGGTTCAAATGAGGAACAAAACTCCTCTATTTATACTGTTTTTGTCACTTGACTTTAACCTAACAAGTCGTCCCCACTTAACTGACTAGGCCGAGTTCACTTAGGAAAAATCAATACAATATTATATTATATTCATTAGGTTATGTTGAGGCCTTGAAATTTGCATGCAACAACAGCAAGGGATTCTCCCCAGTCAACGTTCCCAACTAGCCCGTGACTGTTTGGTGTAGGGAATCCATCCGGTTTGCGGTTCGGATACCGTAGGTCAGGTAACAAAAATAAAAGGTTTTATCGGTTGCGACCCAATCCACCGTATATAATTTTGTATTTTTGACTTAAAGAATGATATGCAAGTGCCTATTTAACATGCAAACTTGATAAAGGATGCCTGGAGTATTCACAAAGTGATGCGCAGGTTTTTACCTCTCGTCTTAAACCCACAAGCATCTAAATCACACATACAGTAATAAAGTAAATCTAAATATCTACCTATCCCTGGGGATCCAATTTGTAACTTAATCATGAGTAATGTTTATTGTGCGTGCATTATAAAGAGAAATTACAGGTAGTTGATATTTCGTCCTAAAACACATGAACAATTAAAGATATTTAACAATCAGATAGCTAATTGCTTATGAATAGCATTCATTACTCATGGTGGTAATTTCACAGAATAAACCAGAAACCATTCAAGCAAGAACATAGGTCCTAAGAGTCAGAACAATCTCACAGTTAGTGGACAAAAAGCTGAAAATGAAATAGTTCATCTTCAACCAATCCATAGCATAACATTCGAACATCCCACCAAACTTTCTCCGACAGGCAAAACAATATTTCTTTATTTCAAAAGGAAGTAGTTCTTCTTACAATATCTCTTTACTCATCTCACTGGGAAAAAGTCATCTTTTCCTCTAAGTCCTCTATATTTATACAAAAGAATAAGACGATTGGGCTGTCCACAAACAACTCTTGGGCTTCCCCAACTCTTCGCCTCCCAAAATTTACCTTCACTAAGTGTTTACAAAATTACAACATATTACAAAAGTGAACAAATGTTCATGAGGAGGGCCCTGCTTGATTATTTAGAAATTTCTTCCACGCTGAAGCCTCCGAAGCGATACTTTCAAATTCAGAAGGTTCCAAGAACCGAATATTTATCTCGAATTTTGCAGCCTGGTTCTTGATGGCTTCGATTCTAGCCGCACTTAGGAGAAACTGATCTTCTAATAGTTGCACATTGACTACGGAGTGATCTACCTCATTCCTTAAGGTCTGTTCATCTAAAGCCTTAATGTGTTGTATTCTTCTTTCATCCTCTTGGTACCTTTTCTGCAAAATTTCCATGAATAAACTGTGGTTCAGAAAAGCATCTATTCTTTGTTTAGCCTCTACCTGGAATTGGTTATAAGTAATCAAAAGTCTTCTAAAGAATTCTGTACATGCCCCTTTTGTCTTTCTAATGGCCTTCTTGAACTCCTCGGCCGTGTTGTTGGAAAATTCCAATAAATTGTAGTCCTGCCTAAGGGCCTGTTGATCCTTTGAGGGTAGCTCTGCAGGAGCTTCTTCATTGGTTTCTATTCTTGCCATCCTTGCTGTCAGGACTTCTAGGATGTCTTGAGATCTGTCAAAAAAATATGAGTAAGTCTCCAAAATATCCTCCAACTGGCTGTCTATCTGCAAAACCCTACATCTTTCCTCCTCTATGGACACCTGCAGCTGAAGCATCTTGGCTCTCCGTGCCAGCACGTGTTCTTTGAAAGGTTGGAGATTAACCTGTTGTTCTTTGGCTTCCTCTAAAGCTGTTGTCAGCGAGGTAATATACTCTTGAAGTTTTTCCTCCTGCACTTGAGATTGCCTCTCATTTGCTTCCATGGTACTCTTCTGCAAATCTAGATCTTTTATCTTATCTAGCAGCTGTTCCTTCTCTGCCCTCAACTCCTGATATTCTTGTTGTACTTTCTCCAGACATTCTTGGGCAGTTTCAATAGATTTTCTCTCTATTTGGAGAACCTGAAGTTCAACCTTTGAAGACTTGATTTCTCTTTGTATGTCTTCAAATTTTCTTTTTAAATTATTGTTTTCTTCCCTTTCCTTTCTCAGTGTATCTTTTAATTGAGCAGAAGGCTTCTTTGATTGTTCTAGATCTGTCATTATTTTATCTACATTGTCTTCTGAAGCATGGATTAATGCAGCCCCTACTCTGATAGTGAACCCGGGATCTCTATCTGTCCTGTATACAATGGTTGTATCATTTATCATCTTACCGGACTGCCCCCCGGTTTCAACCTTCCTCTCGGTTCTCTTTACTATCCTTTTCTTTTCTTTTTCATAAAAGATAGTATTAAAATCAGGCACTTCTTCCCCTTTCTTCTGTTCAAAGGGGATTAGTCTAAGGGTGGGGACCATAGACTGTCCTAGTGGGCTGACAGTAGGTATTTCAGGATCTTGAATGTCGGGGTTTTCCACGTCCTGGGTCTGAATGTCTGCTGCGTCGAAGGCTGATTGTTCTGTCACTGTTTGGGTCAGCTTCATCTTCTCTACCTCTTGCTTCTTCAGCTCCTCATCTAACTTCCTTTTTCTCTCTTCTTCTTCGATCTTGGTAGCTTCCTCTGCCTTTTTGGCTGCCTCTTGTGCAACTCTTCTTTTCTCCTCCTCCTCTCCCTTTAGCCATCCTTCGGCTTCTTGGGCCAATCTTTGAGCTTCTTCATTTCGTTTCTTAGCTTCCTCTTCCTAGGCCTTTTACTGCTCGTCCTGTCCCTTTCCACCTTTAGTGGTAATTTTCTTTTTAAATATTCTCCTTAAAGCCGTTATGTTTAGAGCACTACGGAAAATGGACTCTTCTCTATCCCAATGGCTGGTGTACTCAAAATGGACATTAGCCTCCTTGCAGTGCTCTGCAACCTTATTGCGGGAGTCATTCCTTTGGAATGGCATCTCCCCAAAATGGAACTTCTCCAACTCCTCTACGAATTCATCGGCCTTCTTAACTCTAGTGAACTTGTAACTCCCTAATCTGAAAGGCAAAGGTGGGTATGTTTCCTTCTTATGTTTGAATAAGAAACTTCCTATGCCATCTAGAAATACTTGCCTAACTGCCTCTTTGTGAATCACATAGTCGGTGGCATACTTAGGCAGTAATGAGGGTGCTCTAGAACCTCCAAACATTCTGAAATAGAGCCCATCCTCAGTCAAGTAATAATCAGCATACCCTTCAATCACCTGCAATGCCTCTTCCGACATGCATGTTGATGAAATTGTCATTGGTGCCAACATGGACTTGATGTCATTGATGCTACCACCTTGCTAAAGATGTTGAAGAAGCCCTACTGATGATGCTAAATACCCTAGAGATGATCCTAAAGCCTTGGTAGACAATGGAGAAGCCCATGAAGTCTTGGAACCCTTGATGAAGACCCTCATGACCTTGCAAAGGTCATGGAGCCCACTACTGGCAATTGATATGGTTAGATGGCATGATGAGCCTTGATGGAGATGATAATTCTTGAAGATGGTCCTAAGTGCATAAGGAATATCTTGCACCCCCTTATATGATGGATGGCCATGACCCTGCATGAAGCTCTTAATACCATAAAAGTTCGTGAAGAAGCCATCAAGAAGAATTCAAGTCATTTCATGATGGCCTGCAAAAATTGAAGAGAATATGAGTAAAGGATCTTGTCAATGCAAGCAAGACCCTCATAAGAGAATAGCCCTCGTCGTGCCCTTTCCAACGGTAGGTGGCACGTCACATGGTTCCTCATGGTTGATGAAATATTAACTTTTGAAGTCGACCCAACAATATAGTAAGTCGGCTCAGTCAAAGTTTTATTAAAAAAATAAAATATTTTTATAGCATGTCGACCCCATTAAAAATAAAAATTAAATACAAGTCGGCTCAGTAAAATATGGAGGAGATTTAGTATAAATACCCCATCAAAAATTCATTTTTGATGTGACAAAATTTTCGAATTAGCTCTGCAATTTCGGAGGTCAGACTGAGGTAAATTCGGAGGTCTCTGAGGTAGCCGCAGAAGGAGCAGCAGCTCTGTGGAAATTTCGGATTGTCCACTGAGGCAAATTTCGGAGGAGCAATCCACTGAGGAAAACACAGCAACAGACATTTCTTTAAGTTTGATATTTTTGATGTTTTTTTTCTTCTTTGTAAATCTGAATTTCGGGTGCAGCAGAGGGTGTGATTTTCGGTGGTGCAAGAGCTCTGAATTTTTGGGGGTAAGACAGTCACAGTCAAAAAGTTGAAGACTGATATGTAGAAGCAGCAAAAAGTGGATTGTGGAGATGTAGCTCTGAATTTTCGAATATGTAAGAGATTACCGAGGAAACGAATTAAGGAAGATCAAACACATCAGCAGACACAAATTCTTTTTGAAGTCTGATTTCTTTTTGGTTTGAGATTTTCAGGTATGTGAGCTTTGACTGAGGTGTAGTGGACTGAGGAAATTCGGGGGAGAGCAGTCCAAGCCAATACACCAGTCCTGAATTTTGTTATGAAAACTTCTATCTCTGCTGCTAAGTGACAGTCCATTTTTTGGACTTGTCTTGGGGTTTTTCCCAACGCACAAACAGTCTGGTTTTGGTGCTTGAACAGTCTGAGTTTTTTTGGACTCTTTCATAGTACACCAGTGCCAATTGTTTTTTGGCATGAACAGTCCTGAATTTGAGGTCTTCTACAACAAATACAAAGTCTTGAATTGACTCTTACTCGGCATGTAAACAGTCCACAGTTTGACATCATCTACAACATTTACATAGTCACCTTTTAAGCACATACACAATCCAAATTTTAGCATAGGTTGAGGTGACAACCAGATTCTAAAGAACAAGTTTTGCATGCTTTGGTAAACTCTATACGTTCTACTCTACCACAGTATTTATTCTACAAAATTTTGAACGGTATGATTATCTAGCATGTTGGTTTTTTAAGAGTTGAAGAAGTATACATTCAGAAATTATTATCTGTATAACAATAAGAACAGTCCCGAGTTTTGATGGCAGCCCATGCATGAAATGGTGAAGTCAAACAGTGTGTATTTCTCTGAGGAAATTCGGACTGTCAAAGAGCAACAATAAACATTTTTTTTATGTTTATTTTTTATGACTGTGGCAGTAGCATAAGTTTGAAGTTTGAATTGTTTTGGGCAAAAGAATACACACATATAGATATTCTACATCAACCTGCATTTCTCCACGATATCCAAGCATTCAAAGGTGCTCTATTTTAGCACTAATTTCAGGCATACAATATCTGATCTAGCACAAGCACAACCATCAGAAATTTCTGGGTTTATATATCAGACTTTTCTATGGTCTAACTCAAGCCTTCTGTTGACTGTTAATTGGACCAACTGAGGTATGTACTGATTATATTTAGCCTAGCTTTCTTGAAAGAAAATGTGACAAAATGGGGTTATCAGGCCTGAGTACCTTCAGTGATATATCAGTCCTTGTGAGGCCTGTGAACTAGAAAAGGTATTATTTAATGAAACATCATTTAAGGACAATATTATGAGCAGTTTTAAAGTGAAGCATGAATGTTTAGTATATATACAGTACAGTGAAGTGAAAGGTATGTACAATATACAGTGATATATATATATGTATACAGATATGTGCGTGAGATGTTAGTGATATGCTTAGTATGCTCAGTGATATGTTCAATAGACTCAGATGTGATCAGTAAGATGCTCAGTACACAGTGATATGTTCAGCTCAGTAAAGTTTACATAGTGATATGCTACAGTGATAAATGCATGATGATAGTGTTTTGATAGCGCTATGATTGATAAGAGCTATTGATAATGATGTTGATGGTGCATGCTATACAGTCTGTTATATTTTGCAGAGTTGAAGTATGACCTAGATAAACCCTACACATGTATATGTGGATGATGATACTATTTTGATTCCTATCTATTGATGACGATGAGATGTTGATCAAGATGATGCATGAGAGCGGATCTTTGTAGCAGCTGTATGATAACTTGACAGTGACCAGCAAGATTGATGACATGGTTGATGAGCAGACCTTGATGACTTGGCAGTATTGAAGAGCAGGTGTTGATGAACAGAAAAGATTGAGAAGTGTGTTGCAACAGTGTTAATGAGAGTGATGAGCAGATGATCAACAGTATTGACCAGCGGTAGAACAGATTGAAGAAACAGATGATGTTGATATGACCGTGAATTTTAATTGTAAATGCAAGCTTGACTTGCTTTTGAGGTTAGGATACCTCAAACCTTTCTTAGCAGGGTCTAAGAAAACCAGGCAGGGTCCTGGATGCAGAGTAGGTGCTCTATGTATCAGTAGGTGCTGATTTTGCCTAACGGTTGTAGTTGGACCAAGATAATACAAAAAGATTACAAAATTATATTGTGTTGTGTTCTTTTGTGTTATGGTTCCTGATGATCTAAATGCTTATGATATGTGAATAATGTGTTTATGAAATGTTTATGTGATTGGTAGATTGATGAATTGGTAGTTATCTGTGTCAATCTAAGAAAAGGTTTAAAATTGGCTTTACACTGATTCACCCCCCCTCTCAGTGTCAACAATGCAGTCACATTCTTTTAAGAAAATAAGGGTATATAATGGCATAATGAAATGCTCACACACCTCCCTGTAGTGACTGTGGTATTTATGGGCCCACAGTGGCTTGTATGCTGAGTAGATGGGTGATCTTTCCCTGTCCCAGATGCATCTCAGGTTAGGGAAGGGTTGATTGCATAGTATGTAATCAATCAGTATGGAGCTCATATAGAACTCCGATTTCTTTTGGGACACCTCTCCTAATGCTGATGCCATGCAAACCGAGAGGCTATTGGACACAATATTAGCCCAATTGAAAATGGTCCCCTGTGTTGCAACATAAAAAATTATTGGCACCCACTCCAATTTGAAGCTTTTGCCATGAGCTCTCCCAAAAATTCTATTAAGCATTAAGGCAATGAACCTGTAAGGGACCCTTAAGCTTGCGGTGTCATATTCTCCAATTGGCCTGGTTCCAAAGTTTTTTCCAGGCATGAGAATCCTTTTGAGTGTCTCAATGAGATCCATTCTGATGCTTTTCAGCCAATCTTCAGTTAGATATGTTTGTGCTTCTGGAAAGTGGTAGGCCAGGGCTATAGGTAGAATAACCCTGTTTATCAACATTATCCAGAATCATGGTGGTCACATCTGCCCTGGGCAGAATCCACCGAATCACTTCAGAGCATGGAAAGAGTTCAGGTCTCGTGGCAATCTTCATTAATGAGGACCTCTCTATGTTAACATAGATGTTTTCTTCCTCAAATCCTATGTCAGGCACCTCCCGGCACGTAATCAATCTGAAGATTTCTCCCCATTGATATTCCGGCTCTACACCAATTATGCATTTGGTGTCTTCATAAATATATTCCACTCTGGTGATGACTTCGATGTCGGGTTCTTCTTCGACTGCAGGAGCCTTCTTCTTTTGACGTTTAGACATTTTAAGTTCCGATGAATTTCCCTGCCATGCACAGAAAGGTATTTTAGGTTCTGCTAAGTAGTTTCTGGACAATTTTACAGATTAAGATAACAATATTAAGGTTTTACCTCATCTGCATCAAACATGACTGCAATTAATAAAAAATGAGCAAAATTCATTCAACAAATGCTCCTGCCCAAAAAACTGGAACCAACTTAGTCCAACAAAGTTTGAGTGTGGGAAAACAAGGTCTATGTCATAATTGAAACAATCTTGGGCTCTCTGTGGGTGCCATGACCACTACGTTACATGGAACACCGGCGGCGTTTACTTTAGCAACTCAAAGGGGTGCTTCAGGAGATAACACTATCTAGGTGCATTCTACGGTCTATCTTAGGCTGGGCAATGCTATACTACCCCAGACCGGTTCGGGTTTGAATTCGATCGTGAACCGGGTCACTCTAAACATAGGACTAAAAACAACAACGAGGTCTTGGTTTGAAAGATGCAGGTGACCAAACCAGTGGAAAAACTTTTCCATTCCCCAGGCAAACCACGAAAATCTTCCCCGAACGACCAAACATAAAATGGGGCAAACAGGTGCAGACAACGTAAAGGCCGTCTGCGCCGGTTTCCCCAACCATCGAGTGCAGGGTAAAAGGCCATAATGGCCGTGGAAGAAAACACTCCGTAGGCTACAAAGAACTCTTCTACTAACAGTCACAATACTCGCCTCAGCATATATACATGTCACGACGGGAAATGGAGTGAAAACCCTAGACGTGGAAACAAGAAATTAAAACGTCCAGTCGAACGGAATGGGATAATGAGTACAAGGGCCTACCTGGCACTGCTGCGAGACTGGCAGGAGGAAAACCATTGATTTTCCACGGCGGAGCCACCTAGGAACGAGGGTACCGACAGCGAGGGTCCTGGTTAGCTCGAGCGAATACGACAGCGCAGAGGCAGTCCAAAATAACAATAAAATAATAATCTACCCGACCCCATATATATACATCCCCGGTCAACCATACTTGGCGGGAGAAAATCGTCGGATGGTAAAAAACACGGGATCGGAGAGCATATCAACATTGCCCCCAGTAACGTCGGGCGATGAAATAACTGGGAGAACTGTCGAGGCATCGGAAAGAAACCAAATGATACTTGCATCGAAGCTCACAATATTAAAATGTTGGGACAATAGAAGGATGAAGAGCCGCAACGGAGGAAATATAAAAGACATCGAGTTCCGCGACTGGCCAAAATCAGAGGAAAAACCAAAATAACTTTAACCAAGAAACCTCGGTTCCGCGGAAAAGTAAAAACAAACCACCAGAAAGATAACGCTTTTCAAAGCTGCAACGGCGGACACCGAAAAATCAAGGATCTATGAAACAAAACGATGAGATCGAAAAAGTTAAGGTGATGCGCTATCTTACAATATCTCTTTTCTCCGACAGGAAAAACAGTAATTCTTTATTGCAAAAGGAATTAGTTCTTCTTACAATATCCAATTGTTGCAGCTGTAACATGTTACTATTGACTTGACTTACAATTGAGGATTTTCCTCATGACTCTGTGATGACCAAATACAATAGTAACATCCGAATGGAGGAATAATAACATCTCCCTTGGGGAATATCAATAAAATACATTTAGAATATCCTTTGAAGTTACAATATTCAACAATTCCAACATTTATTTTTCTTCAAATGTTCCTTCTAGGAAAGAAGACTAAGGGTTCCCTACCTACTTTGCAAAACTAAAAATAATTCAAGGTATAGTCTGGTTATTTGATATTGAAAAATATTTTCAAATCCGGATCTAATGCTTTATAAATGTAATGCACTAGATGCCCAAAAGTTTGACTTTATCTAGAGTAATTGTGATTCCCAACTCCTAGCCAGTTCACTCATGCAGTATATGGTTGCTAGCAATCCGCAAGCGGGCTAGCAACTCTGCCATAGTCATTCGTTACCAGGTTATGAGAAAAAGAGTTACGTTAGAGTGGAAGTAAACTCCAGTACTCAATTTCGAAACCATTTCTGGTTCTTGGAAAGCTTAAACACCTATAGTATTAATACCAGTTTTCGTTTTGCAAGAAATTACACCTAATTTTCTATTTAGTGTCGACCATATCACCGACTTACTGCAATCACTTCCAACCCAGTAAGAAAATGAGTCTCTATTTGTATTTGGCAGAATTTGTTGAGCTTGGCCATCCAATAATGAAGTTAATTATCTCTTATGTTTGATTTGCAGGTGGAAACATACAACTTGGGAACGAAGAAATAACATCGGCGTCATAAGCTGCAACGCGACCAGTAAGTCTCGGTTTAAAGTTTTAACTTCATCCTAAATATATTGTTTTGAGGTGTGGAATGGTGGGTTTATGACTGTTGATGGAAAGGGAAAGGGTATGTTGTTGTGGTTTTGTAGTTTGTTGCCTCAAGCTCTCCATGGCTGGGGTTTTTCTTTTGACAACCATACGACTTAGTTTACTAGAACGAATTACAGATCAATTATTAATGTATATATTTGTGTGGGTTATTTGGACCCGTGTGTTGAATGGTTCCATACTGGGTTTATAGTATGACACTTTTTAATACTATACTCTGTTGTTGTTCTTTTTAATTTGAAAAGGGAACCGGTTTATCAAACCGAGCTTGTTTTATTTAAATTTTAATGGATATCAACCTGGTGATATCATGGATTGTCGTAATGGTTAATAATTAATAGAGATTAAGCTATAATGGATTATTTAATTGATGCTTAGTTATACATCCATTCATAAATTAAGTTTTTTTAATTATTGGTCTTCATACTAGGGTTTCCGGGTTATCTTGGTGTTAAAATAAGAAATTTGTTGTTGAATTTTACCCATTTAAATATTTGTTTGTAATAAGTATTTCTTGATAATATTCTCGATTTCAGGGTTATGACTCTTAAAAAGGGTTTTTAAAACTAGAGATGAATTTGTTAATGTAATTCTTGATATAGCACCCGTCCATAAATTAGGTTTTCCTTACTCTTACACATGATTCTAGGGTTTATTAATTGAGTTTTATAAATAGAAACATATAATAGAATGATGGTCTTTTAATTGTAATCATTCTGCTTGCTTCGACGAAACCCTAGTTTTCTTACTTTGTAAATGACAGTTAAAAGAAATAAAAAAAATATGTGAGAAATTCATATTTATAATAATACACGCCATTCAATAGTATTTTCTTTTGACAGGTAATAGATGGAAAATATTGCTAATTCAAAAATAAAACACATTAATTAATATCATTTCTTTTCTACCTTATATAATGTTGTAACAAGCTAGTATAAAAGTATTAGCACTTGTAACTAGCATAACAAAGAAATAGTTTTTTCGAGACACATATCTGAATAATATGTTGATCAGAGTGTTAATAGCTATACACCACCTGGCCATAGGAACTGCAAAGATTTTAAGTTGGTACTGTTCCACCTCCTTTCCTAGACTCTTAGGTTTAAAACTCATTTCCTGCAGCTTCAAGTTGCCACCAGTAACTAAGAAGAGTCAGTCACTCTAGAACCTAGAATTCTCTTATGCTCATTGTCAGTTCCAGTACATAGCCTAACATCACAAAGATGTTCTCTGGAAACTCTGCGCTATCTCAAGAATACATTGCATAGAACCTTTCAATCTTGATCTCTTGAAGCTCTCTCTATAAATTTCTCTTTTTTCCTTTCTCAAACCATCTGCATGCCCTTTTCTCTTTGCCTAGGATTTTTATAGAAAAATAACTAACTCTCCTTAGTACTAGCCACTTGTCTTCATAAAGAATGTTGAGGATTTGGTAACTGCTTTAAACCAAAGTTTCTCATCATTTAACTGTATAGTTTTTAAAGCTCCCAATTTCAGAATTATATTAATATAAAATTAACTCACTTGTTCCATTATACTTAAATAAAACAAAATGTAATGAAGGGGTATTACAATCCTCCCCTCCTATAACGTTGCACCGTCCTCGGTGCTTATTCAATATTATTAAAGTCTTGAAATAAAATAGGAAAATTTTGTCTCATAATCTCTTCTCTTTCCCAAGTAGCTTCTTCAATTTAATAATGTTTCCATTGTACTTTCACTTGTACAATAGTCTGCTTTCAAAGCTGAATTTCTCTCTTATCAAGAATGGACATTGGTTCCGTGTGGAAATCACCCTCTGGTTCCACTTGTACATTATCCCAATTAATAATATGAGATTGGTCAACAACATAGTTTTTTTAAATAGAAATATGAAAAACATCATGAATTCTTATATAAGGAGGTAAGGCCAACTGATAAGCTACAAGCCCTATTCTATCCAAAATTTCAAAAGGTCCCACATATCTGGGTACAAGTTTTGCATAAAGCCCTGTTCTTAGATTGTTTTTCTTTGGTTTGACTCTCAGGAACACATACTCTCCTACTTTATATTCTTTAGCTGTCCACTTCTTGTCTGCATAACTCTTTTGTCTACCTTGTGCTTCTTTTAGGTTCAGTTTTATCTATCATACCATATCCTCCATTTGTCCTAGCATGTCAGTTCCTAAAGTCTTCATGTCCTCCATATTCCCCAACTCAAAGGTACTTTACATCTCTTGCCATACACCACTTCAAAAGGACTCATTTTGAGGGATGCTTGATAAGTATTGTTATATGCGAATCCCATCAAATGAATATAATCCTCCCATTTTCTTAGTTGATTCATCACATACATTCTTAAGATATCCTCCAGGAACTGATTCACTCACTTAGTTTGTCCATCTGTTTGTGGATGATAGGAGGCATTGAAATTCAATTTTGTATCCATACCCTTAAATAATGTCATCCATAATCTTGAAGTGAATTTAGCATCGCAATCTGTAATAAATATTTTTGGAATCCCATGTAGTTTGAAGATCTCTTTCATAAATATATCAGCAATATTTACAGTTTTATAAGTTGACTTTACAGGTATAAAATCAGCTGCTTTACTTAATTTTTCTACTACAACCATAATGGAATCATTCTGCTTCTTTGTTCTTGGTAACCTTGTAATAAAATCCATAGTTATAGTTTCCCATTTCCACTCAGGTATGGGTATAGGCTGCAATAATTAGACTGGACGTTGTTGAATGGCTTTAACCTGTTGACAAGTAAACCATTGGGTCACATATTTGGCTTCTTCTTTCTTCATATTTGGCCAATAAAAATATTTCTTTAAAGCTGTTATAAATTTCGGATATCAAGGTTATCATGTAATTATCTGAAGATTATTTTCTTTGTATTATATTGGTTGGGCACATAAATTTGATTTTTTAAATGTATAAACCCTTTCGTATCAATTTGATATAGAATTTCTCTATTTCCAAAAGTTTTTGGGTTACATTTTTCCACCCAACTCTTATATTGGTCATCATTGTTTGATGCTTCCCTTAACAAAGTTTTGAATTCAGATTCATAATCACTAATTAGCAACGAATGCATTTTGTGTTATTGTCGGCTTAATGCATCTTCTACTATGTTTTCCTTCCCTTTTATGTGTTTAATTTTGAAATCATACTCACTCAGAAATGCAATCCACCTCACTTTGCAGGCATTCAATGTTTTTTTATCAAATAAATATTTTAACCCAATATTGTTTGTTAGTAACAAAAAAATCTTTCCTACTAAATAGTGTCGCCAGATCTTAAGGGCATGAATGATAACCATCAATTCCATATCATGTACTACATAATTTTTTTCATGTTTTTTTAATTTCCGAGATTCATAACAGATTACATGACCTTCTTGAGTTAAAACTCCTCCCAACCTCTCTTTACTCGCATCAGTGCATACCAAAAAGTCCTTATTTGGATCAACAATTTTTAATATTGGTGTTATTGTCAATAAATATTTTAATTTATCAAAGCTATCTTGACATTGTTGGCTCCAGATAAATCGAACACTTTTCTTCTGCAAAGATGTTATAGGATGAGCTATTCGGGAAAAGTTTTCTATGAATCTACGGTAATATCCCGTTAACCCCTGCGTAGGATAAACAACAACCAAAACACCCTATTGTTCCGACGTTTTGGCTTCCTATTCCGATCAAATTTGTGTGTGGAAATTGCATTTTCTGCATTTTCGTAATTTTAGCAATCATAATCATGTTTACTAGATTAAATGGACGATTTTGAAACTACCCAAATCATCAAAATCACGACTTGAGCAACCAAAAATGCATTTTCAGCCATTATTGTGCTGCCATATTTTAGCGGATCGGGGACATTTTGGTCATCGGGTATACTACTCTGTTAACCCCATGAAATATCTTATATCATGTACATATTTTGGTGCATGCCATTCCAGGATAGCCTTTATTTTAGCAGGGTCAACTGCTATTCCCTTCTTTGATATAACATGTCCTAAGTACTATGCTTCCTTTTTATAAAAATTACATTACTCAGTTTTGCATATAATTGATGTTCTTTTAAAATTTTCAAAATGTTCCGTATGTGATCTTCATGCTCTACCTCATTCCTTTAATATACAAGAATATCATCAATAAATACTAACACAGATTTATCCAAATTAAATTTACTTAACACATTATTCATCATGTTCATAAATGTTGCAGGGGCATTTGTTAAACTAAACGACATTACCACAAATTCATAATGTCCATATCTTGTTCGAAAAACAATTTTATGGATATCTTCATCCTTGACCCGTACTTGATGGTATCTCGGCCTGAGATCAAATTTTGAAAATATTTTTGCTCTACCAATATGATTGAACAAATCATATATTCTTGGTAAAGGATATTTGTTTTTAACCGTCATCTTAATTAATTTCCTGTAATCTATGCACATTCTAAAAGTTCCATCCTTCTTTTTAATGAATAACACAGGTGCTCCCCATGGCGATACGCTAGGACGAATATATCCCTTGTCTAGTAATTCCCGTATTTGCATCCTTAATTCCGTCAATTCTGGGGTAGTCATACGATATGGAGCTCGTGATACTGGTGCTGAACCCGAAATTAGATCTATGGTGAAATCTAAATCTCATTTAGGTGGTAATCCATGTATCTCATTAGGGAATACATCCTGAAATTCCTTTAAAATATGAAATTGTTCCAACACTGATTTTGACTTTTTGGGCTCAATTTATTTAATTTTGATGGCATAAAGTTGACACCCTTTTCTAATACACTTTTAAAGTTGTACTGCTGAAATTTGTTTGGTAGATATAGGTTTGTAAATCCCCTTTACTGTATAATATTTACCTTTCTCATCCATACAACCAAAACTTTTATGCAAACAATCTATGATGGCATTGTGAAATTCTAGCCAATCCATACCTATCAGAATATCGTAGGAACCTAAATGAAGTATATTTAGATTAACTGATGTATCCATGTCATCAAGAGCTAATCTGCAGTTTTTAACTAATTCAGTAACCTTCTTTTTACCCCGGTAGCCAACTGTAACAACCATGCATTTTTTTTCCTTAACAAGTTTACCCTTTTCAACTATTTTTGGTGCAATATAACTTAGACTAGCTCCTAAATTGATAAGTATTTAAACATATGTGTTCAAAATTTTACCTTCTACTTCCAACATGGTGGATTGGTGATCTTCCCATAGATATTTTCAAAGCAGCATTAATTCTAGTTATATCCCTGGCTAGATCATTGACATTGGAAGCTTCTTATAGCATGCTTATGGGTACCATTTTTATGTTAGGATTTTGTGGGAAATTTCTGTATAGGTGAGGTTTATTACATCCCCAACATTTAATTTTTTTTGAGTTGTTATTCCATCCCCCACTGGAAGTTCTGATGCCCTTTACCTCGTTGCTATTGGTTGAACTTGGTCTGTTGTAATTGTTATCAGTATGACTTCTTATGTCTTTGATAAAAGGTGAGAGTTTAAATCCTTTCTTACATTGGTCCAACTTTTCATTTTTTTGTGTTGCCAATTTCTGCTCAATTCTGATCTTTGTTTAAATAAGTGGTAGAACAACTTGGCTTTTCTAATTGATTCATCCATAGTCTTAGGCATATCAAACTCAATCTTTTCCTTATATGCCGGAGGTAAACAACTGATAAACCTGTAGACCCTAGCTTTTTCATCCCTTAAGTAAGGTACATAGCATTGTAAATTCACAAACTTGGTTACAAACTCTTCCATGGTTAACATTCCTAGTCGTAAATCATTGAACTCTTTAGTTTTCTCATTATAATATCGTTCCGACATATTTTTTTTAAACAAATTGTTTAAAACTTTCCAACTTAATTCTCTATTGCGTATGTTATTTATACTTTTAGCTTCCTGCCACCACAGGGCATCTTTTCCACTCAGCTGAAAGATTGCTTAACGTTACCTCAAATTGTCATCATATCTGTATACTTGAAAGTATCGTTTGATATTTAATAACCATGCTTCAACAACTTCCTTATACTCTCCATCAAATATTGGGGGCCTTAACTTTTTAAATTCTCCCTGCAACTCCATAGGTTTTTCTTTTTGCTTCTCAAATTTTGTCATTATCTTTCTTTAATTTTGGTGTGAGTACATGAATGTTATCTGTAGTTTCCTCTCTACTACCACTTTGTATTGTTTTTTTTCTTTCCAGTATTGCAAGAGTTTTGGCCATTGTTTTTTGGTGGGTCTGTCAAAATTTTTAGGAGTAATTCGTTTATCTCTTCTTGATCTGATTTGGCATACATTAGTTTAAGATGATACGCTTTAAGGCTTTCTAAATCTGCCTTCAAACTCCTCATTGTTTCTAGCATTTTCGACTGTATATCTCCATTACGTATTGCTTCCAGTTCTACATAGAGACTTGCATTCTCTAACGATGGCATACCTTCATACATTTCTTCCTCTTTCTCAAATTGTCCTTTTTCCATTGCTATGTCTATGTGTAACAATATTTATTGATTTGTTACTTATGATTGTTTATATTCAAAATACTCGATCATATTATACTACTTGATTAAATGATGTCCCATTAGATCAAAGTATTTTAACCTTGCTCTAATACCATTTTGTAATGAACTAAAGGAAACACAAATAATAAAAGTTTATTTATTTATTTATTTTTGCTTTTATTACTTATGTTTAGTTTGGTTCATTACAAGTGCCTCTCCCGCTCACTAAACTTTAAAGTGAATGATTATCATAAAATCAGAATACAGTCGTGCATGATTCATGTTGTCAATCTCTTTCTCCTCTACATTAATATGGTTTTAGGGCAACCATGGGATGAAGTTGATAATTAGTGTATTGTCTTTTGTGAATATTTATCTTCGTTAAGTGATATGAATATGATTAAGATTATGGCTCATTAAACACTTTTTATAATTCTTGCATGTTTTACAATACAAGTAATATTTAGTATTCGCGGTGAAGTTAATGCATAAGCTCTTATAATAATGGACTGTACACGTTGGAAGTGCAAGGCATGTGACCCCTGTCGGACAAAAGAATGGCGGGTAGGGTTTCGGGCGTCGCGAGAAGCGGTCATGATGTAGGCTCTCTTGGTTTTTGCCTATGTGCAAGACTGGTTTTTTGCTTCGATGGGCCTTCCCAGTAAGCCTTGGAACTCTTAGCCCTTACCTCTATGTTCTTGGATACAGGGTTTTGGTTTTTTACTGTTTTGCGTGTATGTGGTCATTGTTTCTTCTGTTCATACCTCACATGGAGTCCATCCCCCGTCCTAGGGGACTAGTACCAACCATGTCTTAAAAAAATGGGAACCCCTCTCTTGCTGTGATTTTTTACTGCGCTTTCTGGTTTATTTGCGGTTTGGGTCTGTTGGGTCAGTTTTTGATTTTTATGTTGGTCTGATTGGTATGGTCTGAGGGTTGTTGCATGAGATTTTTACTGTCTCACGTCTTTTTTGGGGCTTGTGAGCACTTGGTGATTTAAAAGCTGGTTGTAGCATATGATTTTTGGGTCTGTCTCTTTTGGGCATCTGACGGTTGTCCTGTTGGTAGGGTGGAATTTGACAGTAATCCTCCTCCTTTTAACCTTGAGAAGCGATGGGTTCAATCATGTAGTTAAACCGTTGTTTGCGCAGCTTATTCTAGCTAGTTCTTTGTAGTTGGCCATTGTCCTTGTGCCGGGTTTGGTGGGGTTTTGTTGGTTTTTTCTCTGGTTTTAGTGTACCCCTCACTTTCCAGTTCTTGGGTTTGTGGTTTTGGTGTGTGGTATTGTTTGGTTGTTTCATGGTATTGGTCAGGCACTAGCTTCCCTTTCTTGGCTGGTATGACCCCCTAAAGTTCGGATGGTAAACCTCGGGACTCGGGTGCCGGCTTCTGTGGCACGAGATGGAAATACCTCCTGCCATGAGGGTTTATCCCGACCACACAACATATGGAAAGAAAAGGCTATCAAGGCTCAGGATGGCCGTTTACGATATGTGCTTGGTCACGACATGTACATGGAGCGGGTAGATGCTCTTTGCATTAGAGCGCTCATTGGAAGGCTGGAGTACTGTAGCCTAGGTAAGAAGGACTGGGTTGACTAGGAAACCACCAACTGGAAGCCTCTACTCAAATATGTACCCATGATTAATCTATTGGCCAAAGGGTGGCTCGTCTTTGTTTTTTTGGAGGTTGAACATGCAACACTAGTCCTTAATTAATTGTGGAAGATTGGAAAGGGTTCTCTTGTATTGAACTAGTGGCATGTGGCTTTCGACCCTCTGTGTGAAAGGGTGGTCAAGCACCATCTATGGGTCATTCTGCTAGCTTTTCCCTTTCCTCTATGGAGCAAGGGTCTATTGGAAGGCATTGCAAACACGATAGGTAGATTTGTGGCATTGGAGGATGACTTCCAGTCTATTTTTGATAAAAGGAAGGTGAAAGTGCTGGTAGAAATGGATATTTCTTAGGGGCTTCCAGCCGAAGTAGAAATTTTATGCCAAGATCGTCTTTTCCAACAAAATTTGGACTATCAAAATGTCCCCTTCCGGTGCAACTGCTGCCATGAGGTGGGGCATCTTCGGTGGTGGTGTCCTTAGATGTTGAAGGGTATGGAGAAATCCTTGCAGGATGACGACACTCCTTCTCCATCTGCCCAGGGATTGAAGGGTATGGAGAACTCCTCGCAGGCTAATGATACTCCTTCTCTGTATGCCCAGGGATTTTCTCGATCTCCTCATCATCTGGCTGCTCCTCATAATGCAAAGGATGGTATGTATTCTCGTTCTCTCTCGTTGTTTGATGATATATCATTTAATGAAATTCTTTTCATTCAGTCGGTAGAGGCTGAAGCTACTAAGTCTCTAGGAGCTGTGTCTTCTCCTCTCACCTCGATTGCTGATTCCCTAGAGGAGCCTTCCTCCTCTTTGGCTCTGACGCCCTCGTCGAGCTCTTTATCTAACCCTGGTCTGGATGCTCCGACTCTTCTACAGCCTTGGGTGGAGGATCCCCTCAATACACCTCTCTTCACACCTAAGGACTTCCCTCCTCTTGCTAGAGATGACTCATCACTTGGTTCGACCTCTCCACCTCTTAGCCCCTACTCTGAACCTGCTTTTTTGGATCTAGCTCTCATGAAATATCTTTCAATTTTCTCGAACCAGATGCCTGTCTCTCCTTTCACTTTACCTCTCGACTCCATCCGTTTTGAAAATGTCACGATCAGGAAGAAAAGGAAGAAACCTCCAGGTAAGTTGGGTCTGAGCCAGGATCCTTTACCTTTCACTCCTTTGTTTGTCATAATCAAAGATGCTGCCAAGAACCATTCTGTCTCTCTTACTCGAGCACTTAGAGCATTGTCCCCTGCAGATGATGTTGCTTAATGCGGATTGTTTCTCTGAATGTTCGTGGCTTTGGAGGGCTAGCCAAGCAAAGAACCCTCCGCTCTCTTTTTCTCTCTTTGGCTCCGGATATGATCATTATTCAAGAAACCATGTGTAGCTCTTACCTTGCCCTTTGGGCCTTCTCCAAGCTTATGTCGGGTTGGGAATTTTGTGCCATCAGTGCTCTTGGTCTCTCTGGCGGTCTTTTAACAGGATGGAGCCCTCTTTCAATTCAGTGTAAGGCCTACAAAAATGTGGCTGGTATTCTGGTTCATGCCTTCTTTAGAGACTCTTCCTCCTCTCTCTCGATTTTGAACTATTATGGTCCATATAGAAACAGAGAACCTTTCTGGAAAAAGGTAACCGAAGGAGGTTTACTTCGTATGCCTAATCTTGTTCTTGTGGGAGACTTAAATTTTACTATGGGTGCAGCCAAAATATGGGGGAAAACCCCTCCTATATCCCCTTGCTCCCTACTTTTCTCAACTTTTCGCTGATAATGGGCTAGTTGATTTGGCCCCTCCTTGTGCAAGACCAACATGGAGAAATGGTAGGGGATGTGTTGATGGAATCAATAAAATATTAGACAGGTTTATGATCTCCTCTTCTTTGGTTCCAACTCTTCTCCATCATCGAGTGTGGACTGTCCAGTCAGAGGTTTCGAACCACTATCCTATTTATTTGGAATGGGGGGGCTGGCCTCATCTCATATTTATCCTTTTAAATTTAATTGTGCCTGGCTACTGGAGGATGATTTCTGTCTCATGGTGAAATATTTTTGGACCTCATGGGAATCATATCCACTTCTTGATGATATGAAAGTTCTAACCCTAAAGCTTAAAGCCCTTAAAGCTCGTGTTAAGGATTGGGCCCGGATTCATTCAGCAGAAATGAAATGTGAATTCCGTGAAGTGGATAGTGAAATCCAATCCCTTCTTGCTTCGAATCCCTCTGGTTTACTCTCTATGGAGGAGTTGGGAACACTGAAAGCTCTGAGGGGAAGAAAGGCAAAGCTTCTTGCCCATGAGATCACGACCTGGATGCTCAAAAGCACGTCTAAGTGGGCTGAGATGGGGAACGTGAATACCAAGTATTTTCATTCGATTGAATCAGCTCGAAGGAATCATAACTCCATTTGGGCCCTTAAAGATGAGGAGAATGTTTGGATGGAAGATGAGACAAAGCTAAAGGATCTGGGGGTTAGACACTTCTCATAGATCTTCAAGGATGACCTCAAAACTAATATTTACGATCAACTGAAGGTGATTAAACTTTTTTCTGCTTTCTTGTCAGAAGAAGACTTTGGTTGCTTCTCGTCCATGATTTCCCTTGGTGAAGTTGAAATGGCTCTAAAGTCCTTTAAAAGGGATAAAATACCAGGCCCGGATGGCTGACCTGTAGAATTTTTCCTTGGTTTATTTGATATTGTGGGGGGTGATCTTCTTGCTGCTGCTGAATCTTTCGGGGTCGCGGGTAGGATGGATAGTGCCCTGAACTCCACTTTTATTTCCCTGATTCCAAAGAAAGATAAGCCTCTCTCCTTTGTGGGATTCAGGCCTATTTCGTTGTGCAACCTTATCTACAAGTTGATCTCAAAAATTGCAGCTCTTAGACTCAAGCCGTTCCTTGATAAGGCCATTTCTCCCGAACAATTTGGTTTTCTGAGATAGAGGCAGATTGTGGAGTGTTTGTGCCAGAAATTGTTTCCAAGGCTAAAGAAACAAGCCAACACAATCTCAAATAAAACTCAATAAAGTAAACAAAGTTTAAGGGTTTCTGGAATGTTTCTTGGTTGTGAAATTTGGGAACAAACAGGGAATACACTCATGAGCAAAATAATAACTGAATCATAAGAAAAAGAGGACAAAGATGCATAATATATTCAACCAGATCAAACAGAACACAATATTGAAGTTCATTCATAAAAGACAAGCATCACTAGCATATAAACATAAACCAGTAATGAATATATCATTTAAGCAACTAAACAAGCTGAACAATGAAGCCAACACAGAAACTGAAGGGTAAAAGGTGTCATATATCTCATAGTTTTATCATCAATTGCATACAAGAGTTTTGATACTTAACTCATGAACAAGTCTGAAGACCTCCTGAAGCTATCCCAAAAATCAAACCCTTCTTCAGTCCCTTTGTCCCTCTTTTATAATTACAAAGAAGTAGTTCTATCTCCCCTTCATTAGGTCGAAATTGAAACCACCCAGCAGTTACATTAACTAACTAATTCAACTAATTGACTAAAAATAGCAAATCGGATTCCTGGCAAATATGGCGAATTTCTGGAAAATAGGTGTCAAAGAAGCTTCCATATCTCTCAATTCGTGACACCTGTGTAAAAACTGAGAGAGGTTTTTGTAAATGGGTCCGTGATGGACAAAAAAATCTCCTGGTTTTTAAAAATTCATCTTCAATAAATTAGAATCTTCCCCGCAACATGAACACTAAAACAGGAAAATATTAAATATTTAAAATCCCTGAAAAATAGGCTGCAAAGATTAAACTGAATCTTTCAAACCTTGACAGCTGTTGTAAAACTGAGATATTTTTTTGTATATGGGTATCTTATGAATAAAAACCTCTTTTTGTTTTCAAAAATTCCTCTCCATTAGCTCGTGGTCGGCATTTTACTTCAATAACCCAAAACACGAAAAACTGAGCAGAATTTTCAGTGATCTGTGCATTTCACTGTAAACTGGATGCTGCTTTACTGTTATATATCTCCACAAGTGTTTACCAACAGAACAAATAACTTCCAACATGCTCTGCAAGATATAATTCATGTGTTTCCAAGCCTGCATGATTATGAATATTCAATTTGAGGTTATTGTTCATTTGAGCTGGCCATAGATTTCCTCCAGGGAAAATTTGAGTTTGCAGAGCTGTGAAAATTCTGCCATCTAAGATTCCCAGTACATCTTGCAATGTATCTTCATAAACACTAGCACACCAGCAGTGCTACACCCCAAAATTTCATGCACTTTCAACTCCATTTATAGATCATCTTTGGCTAATAGAGGGATTCATGATTTTAGCACAACAGCCTTATCATCTGTAGAACTTGTTGAGAAGTATTATAATGACAGCAAACACCATGCTGCTAATGCTATCATGCTCTCCATGGTCTTTCCAGATTGCAAATGAGAATTTGGGCCTGTAAAACAATCTGAAATGTAATCTCCATGCATCAAGAGAAGCAAATTACACCCTCCAACCTATTGCTATTTAGGCCTCAATTATCAAAGACTCAAAACACCTTATTCTTCTTGCAGCTTCTTTTTGTTTCCTAATGCAGGCTGGGTTTTATCACAGGCATAAGAGATTTTTAGGTCATTTAGAGTACTCCAGATTCTTCACTGCAACTGATGATGAAGCTTTAGATATCATTCAATTTGTTTATTCAAAAAGCTTACCATCTCCAGCATATATACTAACCCTTGTGTATTAATACCAAAATTAATCCCTCAAATCCTGCTAGTATCAATGATAAACAATCTCTGCACAGTAAGATTTTTTGGCATAAATTATCTCAGCTACTAGCTTCTCAGATTAACTGAAGACTGCTTGTCTGTTGGATGAGAAGATATATATATATATATATATATATAAAACAGAACAATCTCCAATCTATTCTCTTTATGCTTCCTATAGTCTTAGCATAAAAAATGGAGCTAGGTCTTCATGTTATCTCAGTTGTCCAGCTCCTTCATCTCACTGTGTATAAGTAGCAGACTCTTTTGTGAAGTTTAAGCACCATAAAATGCACGGTTTTTTACCCTATCCTCTTTCAGACTTCGACAAAAGAATGGTTCAATATAAAGCTATTTTTCAATCTTCCACTTAGCAGAGCATCTCAAAATGTCTTAAACGGCTATCTCTTCAACATGAATCCCTTTTAGAGACAAAATTTAATGCTTCCCTTAACTAATTTTGACAGAAACGACTTCAAAGAGAAAACCCCAAACTAAGCAGACATTAACCAGTTATCGCGAAATACACTTTTTATGCGCTGCTATAGCTGCTTAAAACTATTGCCTGAGTTGTCAAATTTTCCACCTTAACTGTACAAGTGTCCTTCAACGTTCAATTTGACTGCATGTGGCAGAATCAAGAAGCTCTAATTTCCTGTGAAGCCATAAAAACCTCATCTCTGTTTTACAACGGCAATGTCCGGTTTTTTAGCAGCTATGGTTGCTCCATTAAGTCTTCCATCTTCGAATGTGCATGCAAGTAACAACTCACCTCATATTAAGCCAAATCTACGCTGCTACCTGTCATGATGGACTGCGCTCAGTTAATGATGACCACGATCCCTTCTATGACCTGAAACCACCTGTTATCATGATGTTCATTGAATCCACACGTAGCAAACACCTTCAAATCATGCGATCAGTCACTCCATATTCGAAATCATGCAAAAATTTGACCAAAAAATCGGAGCA
>LPNX010810769.1:452363-482739 GCA_001517045.1 Pseudotsuga menziesii | reverse complement strand
TAATTTCGGGAACTTGCGCTACAAGAATAACTTTTAACTCTATTTTGGCGCTGTTTTACAACTTTTTCTCATTTTGAATGCAGGTTAAGTAATGAACTATGGTTTTGGAATGTATTTGAATGATGACTATACTCATATATGATTTGTGAGTCCATTACTAGACATGATGACCTTTTAAAATCCTTCAATAATCTATGGGATCAAAAAATAAAACAAAAAGTCTAAAGGCAAAAGCTCAAAATTTCACTTGAAAACTAAAAATCTCTTAAAGGAAGCAAAAAAAACCAAACTAAAGCAAATGAGTAACTTGGAATAAAATGCAAATCAAACAAAAATTGAAGAAACAAATTACTGACTTAACATGGAGCCTATTGGAATCACCCAGGAATCCCTCCATACCCTCAAGACAAAAAAAAATTGTGCCCTGGTCTTGAAGATGGACCTTGAAAAAGCCTTTGACAGGGTCAATTGGACCTATCTGAGACTCATTCTCCTTTAGATCGGTGTACCTCTGGGAGGTGTTAATTGGTTAATGGGATGTGTAACCTCTGTAAACTTTTCCATTTTGGTAAATGGAACCCCTTCTCATTTTTTCACAGCTTCGAGAGGTATTAGGCAGGGTTTCCCATTATCTCCCCTGCTGTTCATTTTGGTCATCGAAGGGCTCCGTCTACTGATCAAAGACGCAAAGGCCAAAGGAAAGATCCAGGGTATTAAGATTTTAGACTCCTTATATTTGACTCATCTACTATTTGTAGATGATGTCATTCTTTTTGGCATGGGTATTGTGATGGAATGGTTGGCCTTTGATGTCCTTTTGGAGACTTTTTGTTTAGCTTCAGGTATGAGTATAAGCTTGAATAAATCTGGGTTTTTGTTCAGTGAAATGGATCTCGAGATTTTACAAAACATCCAACACTTTGTGCCCTTCAAAGTAGATCCCATACAACATGGGTTCAAGTATTTGGGCTTTTATATTAAACCTCTTGGTTATAAGGCTGAGGATTGGCACTAGCTGGTTGAAAAGTTTGAAAAAGGGATTCACCTTTGGTCCAACAAATTCCTCTCTCTTGGAGGTAGGCTGGTACTCATACGTGTTGTACTAACAAGTCTGCTTGTTTACTGGTTTGCACTGGTCCCTCTCCCAAAGTCTATTCTAAACAAGTTTAGAAAGTTGATTTTTTCTTTCCTCTAGGGTTCCATGGGGGACAAAAATCGGTTTCATCTCATGGACTGGAAATCTATGTAAAAACCACTTGAATTTGGTGGATGGGAGATAAAAACTCTGGATTGGTTCAGTGCTTCCCTAAGACTAAAATCACTGTGGATGGTTATTAATGGAAATGGCTTATGGTCCCAGGTTATCACTGCTAAATACTTGAAAAATCATTCTTTGGACAGGTGGCTTAGATCTAAGCTTTTTGTTGTCAGAGGTCCCTCGATCATATGGAATGGGTTCCTTCATATTATCTCGTGGCTGGGAAGGTTTATGGGCTGGCAGGTTGGAAATGGAAAATACATTCTCGTGGGCTCTGATCTTATCATTGGCACAAGCTCTTCTCCATATCTTCCGTAAGATTTGATTGACTATATGCAGGATTTTGGTATCATGATGCTTCAGCATGCACGAAACCCTTCTCCTATCTCTTCGAATTACTGGTTATCCTTTGAAGACCTAGATTTGGGGGGTGCCTGGGCTCATACCTGGAATGACTATGTGGCTGGACTAGATTATGGGGGTATCAGGCTCTCTGCTACTACTGATAAGATTCTTTGGACTTACAATAAAAAGGAGGGGAAAGTGACTACTGCACTGGCTTATGAGCTTATGGTAAGTTCGTTGTTAACTCCAGTAAAGGATAAATTTGCAGTTCTCCTTTGGCAATGTAAATTCCCGTGGAAGACAAAATGATTTATCTGCCTGTTAATTAATTATAAAATTTTAACTCAGGACAACCTATCGAAAAGAGGTTGTTCTGGTCTGAGCATTTGTGGGCTCTGTAGGTCGGGCGAAGACTTGATTCAACATGTTTTTGTAGATTGCAAATTCACAGATTCATTTTTCTCCAGATTTTGTAACTTCTTCAATTGTGATCCACATGTGCGTGGGATGACCCTTAGGGATAGGTTGGAGCATTGATTCTCATTTCAGTCCTCGTATGCGGCCCACAACTATTTACCATTTTTTGTATACTGGTGCATCTGGTTAGGCAGGAACAAGAGTCTCTTTGATGATAAGCCAGCCATGATCGTGGATACTCTGCACCATATTGATTTCTTTCTGCACTACTATTCAGTACCAGGGTTAAAGTCAAGATTCAAGATTATTGGACATGCCCCAGTTATGATTTACCTGTGTGGATTCTTCGATGGTGCATCTGCAAATTCGAAAGGCAGGGCAGGTGTCTTTATCGCCATCAACAAATCTCATGTGTTTTATGTCAAGTTGGGATGTGGACTCTCCACAAATACCAGAGCAGAGCTTCTAGCCTTTTGGATTCTCCTTGTGGTAGCCAAAAAGATGGGTCTTCCATTAAAGAAAATCCATGGTGACTCTCTGGTGATTATAAACTGGGCCATTGGAAAATCAGATCTTTCCTCTATTGATCTTGATTATTGATGTGTTAAAGCCAGAAACCCGACCCTTTGTTCAGCTGGTGTGGACATCAGTCATGTCTACAGGGAGCACAACCATAGAGCAGATTGCTTATCCAAAGATGCCTTGCTTTTAGTCCCCGGTCATTATGTCTTTTCTAAATATTTTGGTGACACTATATGTTCGAGTGGTTCTACTCAGCTCTTTTGAGAGCTTCTGCTGGAGCTTTAGACTCCTTTTTTCTAGGCATTGATTTATGATGGGCATTTTCTTCTGCCTTCTATGACTTTTTTGGTTTGACGGGTGACATCTTTGGATCAACAATCCGGTCTCTCCTTGTGCTATGGGATAAAGACGATCAATATGTTCATCAGTTGAACTCATGGATTCTGTCAGATCAGTTTGGCCATTATAGCATTCTACTTCTTGTTTCTGATTTGTAACTTTGGGTGCTTGAGTCCTAGCCCTGTAACTTTGCAGAGCATTTTGTAAATTCTCCCTCAGAGAGGCACTTAAGATGCCCTTTAGTTCAATATGAATATCAAAAACAAGTTTTTTTTCTTTCTAAAAAAAGCTCTTATAATAATATTTTCACATTTACAAATCACCATTCAAGAAAACAAAACAATCGATGGACTCTTATGGTTCACTCTTCAAATATATGGTAATCTATATAATGGGAAGGACAAGCTTGATGCTAATTCTTATCGTTATATATTATTAAAATAAAGTATATAAAAGTTAAGTGGATATTACGATGAAATGAAGTAGATTAATTATTATTATTATATATTATTAAAATAAAGTATTTGAAGTTAAGTGGATATTATGATGAAATGAAATAGATTAATTTTTATTATGATTATATATTAAAATAAAGTATATAGATATGTTATGATAAAAAGAAGAAATGCATTTGAAGTTAAATCAATCTTATAGTGAAATGAAATGAATTAATAAAAAAAATGGATTAATAAAAAAGTGTAGATTTTTTTTTCAAATAAGTTTATTCGTTATTTAGTTTTTAACAAATAGGAAAGATGCTAAATTATAAACTAGAAGACGAGTCTTTAAAAAAAAATAAAGTAAAGAAGAAGAAAAACATGTAATGACACATTGGCTTATGAATGAAGATCATCAATTCAACACAAATCGATAAAATGAGTTAATTATGTTATGAGCTGGAGGTGGTGGACACAAGTTGCTGAAGTGAAACACATCAGCATGAGCATTGTATGGAAAATGATGTTGGGTTTGCATTTTAAGGGCCCATCCTGCTTTTCAAATCATATACTATTATCTAGCATAGGTGGACCATGCTTGATGAAATGCCAATACCCTTGCTTATTATATTACCTCAATACAGCCCGCCAGAGAGGAGGCAACACAAATTGGTTATTATGGTGGAGGCAACATACCGTGCCATAACTGCCCCCACACAAGCAACCTGGCGGTGAGGGATCCTTTACACTGATCAATATCAATGAGAGTTTAAGGGTCCCAGGGAGTCGACCCCCTGACCTGCTGGGTACCAAACCCAATTACCTGGCGGACCTGCCTTGCCTTACTGATAGCGATACAATATCTAAGTGAAGGCAAGCAACATGATATCATGGTGCTTGATAACCATTTATTTTTATAAAACCAGCACAGCACAGCACAACGTTTATGGAAACTACCACTGGTTTCCTGGCAGAATGTAGCTGGGGTTTGTACTGGAATCCATGAGCCCTCAAAAACGACCATCAATTGCCATAATTATACAGTTTTAATGGGGATATTTATGGGAAAGTATTTGGCTGTCTTCACGGACTCCATTAATGGCTTCCTCGAAATGGAAAGAAAAGGGTGGCGATGGCTTTTAGTGGGAAGGTAGAATACAACAAATCACACAGCATCTTCCTTATAATGTCAGTCAAAGTCGTAATGTGAAAGGCAGCCAGTACGATTGGATTAATGAAATCCAATCCAAACCAGATGAGTTTTAAAGCATCACATGCAACGCAAACGAAGCAAAGCATATTGATCCATTCATTGAATATTGTATACTTGCAGGGTCTCTAGGGGAAGCCCAGGTCTGTAGATTTCAAATCGATGGCGAATAAATTAATGAAGTACTATTGAAATGAATTGAAATCTGCAAATCTGGGTTTGCCCTTGAGATCACTGTGCCGCTGATCAGTCGATTATTCCTACGTTGTCTTTCTTTTTTTTTTTTTTATATTTTTGTTCGTTGTTATCTTCTATGACAGATTATGGCCTGCCATTAAGCAATCTTTATAATCCTTGCATTGTGAGCATATGTTTTATTGCACAGGAGTTTCTCACATGTGCAGATCACTACCAGGTAGCTGAGCAAATGGTTTCTCACAAACTTACACTGAATGGCCTCTTCTAGTTGTCAGTTTTCCAAATATACTGAGGCAGGTATCACTGTTTTCCACTGGGTTCTTCACTGGTTTCACATTAGATATTCTGGTGGATACAGGTAAGTTAACATTGACAAGCATTATGTTAATTTAATTTATATATTATCAAATGTTATTTTAATTTATCTATTATCAAATCAAATCAAAGTATATGTATATGAATATGAATAGATTATCTAATTAAAGTATATTAATGTGAATAGATTATCTTTTTAAGAAAGTTTATATTTCAATTTAAGATTTAATATGATAACAAGATTAAAACCAGCATAGATCTATTTTAAGTCAGGATATTAAATATTAAAAGGGATCCAATTTCTTGAGGTGTATTTTTTTAATCTTAAACTTCTTAGAAAATTATATCTCAGAAATTTGATCCCCTCTAGATACTTGAGAGGTCAGAGTTTAAGATGGATTTATGCTGGTTTTTATTTTATGAGCCAACAGTATTGTTTTGATAACTTATTATTTATTTTAAAATTTTTATAATATGAGTAGACATGCATTTTTATTACTTTTTATTTAGTTTTAATTTTTAATTTTATTTTTTTTAGTATGTTTGATTTTTTTTAATTACTTTTAATTTTGGTAACCTTACTTTAGATGACAACATTCCCCTCATATTAGGTTGTAGAGCATCTTGGGGCTCTAATTACAAAAATAAGAATTATAGACTCCCAACGTTCCTCCTGAAAAACTGCTAATCTTCAATAAAAAAAACCAAAATACATTTTCCCAGTAAAATAAGCATCTTGCTACTCTCATTACAAAAATGAGTAAGAAAAAACATCTTACTACTCTCATTACAAAAATAAGAATTATCAACTAAGTAAAAAAATTTGATATAGAAAACTAAACAATAAAGACACAAAAAAAAATTTGATATAAAAAACTAAACAATAAAGACATTAAAAAAGCTGATTTCTCATCAACTCGTAATGAAAATAGCCATAAAAACAGAAAATGTATACCTAATTTATTAACAAAGAAAAATTAAAAATTAAAAGTATAAAATAATTTAAAAAATAAATTATCATAAAAAAATAGCCATGAAAAGAGTTAAGTCTAACCTAGTTTATTAACAAGGAGAAATTAAGGACTAAAAGTATGTAATAAATCATTATATAATATAACTCATTATATATTGCAAATAGTCATTTTTTAAAAATATAACATCAAAAGTGAAAATAATAGATGAAAAACTATTCTATTCATTTTCAAAGAAATATTCAAAGCAGTTTTATGTATTGTATATGTGATTCTCATGTTTCTTATTTTGGTTTTGGCTTTGTTTGGTTGAATCACCTGATATCATGACATATAGTTTTGGAGTGATGAGGAATATCATGACATATTGCTGGCTGGCTTTATGAGGAATATTGCTATTGGGTGGATTATATATATCAGAGTATATAGGTTTTTACAATGGTTTTGACTGATTCTCAATGATGCAGGCCACTTAAATGTAATGTTTTAATCTTTTAATAGAAATTAAGAAAACTAATCTTTTAATAAAAATCACGAAATATTTCGACGAAATGAATGCTATATTGAAAAAATACAGATATATTTTTTGTTTTTAAATTTAATATGAAAATATCAACATTTTTAATTACTACACGGAATATTCCCACACTTAACCTCCTTGGCTTGTGTTTGTGTTTGACAGCAAGGATATTGGCATGGATGGAGTGCAAATAGAAAAGAGGCCCTGTCATGTGTCAGGGGCATTGAGCATCTACTTGAACGAGAAAGCTTCCCCGCACTTATCTTAAGCATGGCAGACATGATACCAAGTTCTAATATATTTAGAAAACCATCATTTAAAAAACAGAACTATCCTTCTCCAATGCCAATCCCACTGGAAGCAAGTATCATTTAAGATATAATTATGATCATTAAATGTTGCTTTCTATTTTGGGTGCTGAGTGTTTCTTTTAACCTTCGTGATCATTTTTTTTAATGTGAGGTTTATATATATATATATATATATATATATATATATATATATTAAAAAATAGTATGGTTGGTTATTAAATGTGTTAATAGGTGTTAATCATAAAAGTATATTTTAAAAAATAATATGATTAATTACTAATTATTTTAGTAGATGTTAGTTACAAAAATCTAGTTTTTTTTATTTGAAACTTTTTTATAGTTTTTTTTACTTGAATTTTTCTAATAACTTAATTTTAAAGAAATGATATATGTCAAGTCTATAATGTTAATTTATTATAGGTAGATAATAGTAAATACAAAATGATATGAGATTTGTAATATGCTCTCTTTTCTATGGCATGCTAAAATATAGATTTCAATTACAAACTTCTGCATACAAGTATTAAATTGTAGACAATATATACAAAAGCTTTCTGAACTCTTGCAATTAGTATTATTCTTAATATGTAGAGATAGGTGGAAGCAAATAATTAAAACAAGTTATTACAACTTGGTTAGAGTATAAATTTATTAGGAGGCCAAGTTTCATAAATCATAATTACATGTTGATTTAATAAATAAAATGAACCCAAATAATAACAAGGGTTGGGAGCAGCAAAGTTTCTCTCTTAGGAAAAAATTGAAATGAAAATTTACCAAAAATTAAAATAATACAAAATTTACAATTATATAACTCTATGGTGTTCTTAAGTTTGGTTGTAGATCATCATGCCATATGATTGTCCTCAAGGTACATAGAATCCAACATTGTTGTGAATTGCAAAATTAGATTTTAGACTTAGAAAACTACAATTACCTCTTCATAACCAAGACCACTTACTTATGTTCCAAATCACTAAGAAGAATAACACATATTGACTTCGAATTCTCCTCACACTCTTGTATTTCTAAAAAGGTATATCAAATAAAATTAGAAAAATGAATTAAATGAGAAGAAAAAAAAGAAGCTTTCCTCTTCACATTGAGGAAATTTCCATACATTGATTTTATGATTTTTCTTGAATTTTTTCATTTTTGTTGTAGGGCATCTATTACATTTGAAAGAAATTCATATCAAAAAAATAAAAATAGTTGCATCTTGGATATGTTGATATATTACATGTTTAACATCAAATAATAATGAAAAAAAAAGCAAAAACATAGATATGGACTCATAATGTTGCCCAAACTATAATTGTTGAAGTCTTAAGGCATGAGAAAATTTAAAAAACAATTATATGCACTATTACAATAAAACCTAGTCCTTGGAATTTGCCTCCAGAATAGTAGAGAATATTGAAAACATATGAACTCTTTGAAAAACTTTTAGTTTTTGTTGTATTATATTGTATTACATTCTTTAGAGATATGTATCTAGATAGGTTTGGTGAAGTAAATTGTGTATAGAATATGTAAATGTGTCATCAATTTTTATTTAAATATATTATTTTATATGTAAATATTTATTAATATGTGATTGGCAATGATGAAGTCTCCCAAAACATGCATGAGAAAACACATCAAGGGATAGAAAAAGAGGTGCACTACACAAAAAGACTTAAGGGTTCCTTCACAACTCTTTATCTTCGAGAGAAGATCATATCATTTAATGGTAAGAAGAATATTAAGGATAATGCTAAAAAGGAAAGGAAATGGATAAGTAGGTTATACCATATAATTTTGTATACTTATTTTATTAATGAGTATATTTTGTTTATTTAATATTTTGTGTTTTATCTAAATTTATTATTATAGTTTGTAGTTTGTAAATTTTATATATTTTATATAGATCAATTTTTTTCACTCTTTATTATTTTAGAAAAATTATAGAGAATTTTTTAATTTTATTTTTTTTAATTATGTAAATCATAATTAAGAACAAAAACAAATACAATAACTAAATTTAATACAACTATTCATATAATTTTGTTTCCACATTAGTGTAATACTATTAATAAGCTTTGAAAGAACCTTCATCAACCTTGACGAAATCATGAAATTTATGAAAAAAAAAAACTTTCATGAGCCCCAATCAACTAGGCTCTTAACATAAAAGATAAGATGATATTGATACACATTTTAATAATAGTTTCAATCAAGGTGGAGATGAAATTCCGAGCGGTTTTCTGCGGCGAAGTAATACGGGCCTAAGGGGAAGCCCTCGGGGGCTAAAGAGAGGCCTCTGATGGCTTTAACCAAAAGGGATTCTTTTACTGTTTTATTGTTTTACTTGTTTTCCACAAGTCAACATGGATCCTGGTGCAAATTTTAATGGAGAGGAAGAGATGCTTGATTTTAACGAGGACCCGTGACAGGGTTTCTCCATCCTCTCCACGCCGAAACTCTCCGAAGTCTTCCCTCCAGCAACAGTCTAGGATGGGATAAAACATTTGCCAGCTGGAAACGGAGTTAGGGTTTCTGAGGTTAATGCTCATCCTTCGAAACGCCCGCCTCACGATGATGAAGACAGTTATCGAGGAAATTTAGCAATTCGACAGCTTGATCCCTTGCTTGGAGGTTTTCCTTACATAGTTTTTCCCACCAACACAACCCCATCTCTGTAGTCAACAGATGTTGTAATCACACACAACAAATTTTTTTTCCATCCCTCCCAAACCCTACGGCTCAACCGAAACAAGGGTTTTTGCTAGCCCTCCCAAACCCTAAAACTCAACCAGAACAAGGGTTTCTTAGCGAGCTTGATTTTCTGGAAATATGAAGGGCGAAAACTTTGCCCGTCTTGGAAGAACAAGCCCCCACAGTTCCTCTAGGCACCGCTTACAGCCTGGAAGGCTTCATCTCATCCCTCTTACAACCTGGGATTTTGAACGGATCCTCACCTAACTCGGGACCAAGAAAAAGTGAAGGAGACAAAAGGGCAGAACCGACTGATGAAAGCTTGGAGGGAGAAAAATACGACAAAAAAAAATGAAATAACAGGTGCTTAAACCCTAGCGAAGGACCCCTAAATTTAGTCTATGGGGTAGATCTTTCAATTGTCGAAGCGAAGCATATGGCGGATGTTTCCCTAGTTGGTAAAATCAGAGGTCAAAATCCAACCCAGGAGGAAATGGGAAATTGGGTTTGAAAAAATTGGACAGGGCTGCGGTGCAACAAACCAGAAATCACCCTGTTGGCCAAGGGATGGTTTGGAATTCGTTTTAACTATAAGGATGATTCAGATCTTATCCTAAGACAGGTTTGGAACTATGACGCGACCCCTTTTAAGCTCAAAAAATGGACCCCTCTCTTTGATGCAAACACTGAAAGGTTGGATACCATTCCGGTTTGGTTTCGATTGTCGGGACTCCCATGGGAATTTTAGAATCAAAATTCTTTGAGGGACATAGACAAGGACTTGGGGACCTTTATAGAAGTAGATCTCTCCTTCTTGCAAACAAAGAGAAGAACATCGGCAAGAATTATAGTCTCCCTGAATATTTGAACCAGTTTGATGGATCACATCAACCTGATTTGGGGACCCAAAACAAGGAAACAACTGCTGGATTACAAAGGGCTTCCCTTCAGATGCCATAAATGTCACGAGACAGGGAATATAGCAAAGAACCGTCCTCTAGCTTTGCCCTCATTCCGCACCAAGAAGAGATGGATCTCGAAGGAAGCTAGGGTTCCAAGATTAGAAGGGCTTGTGGTAGAACAGGAAGAGGAAGGCATCCAGATAGCAGAAGAAGTGACAAGTCAGCCTATAGTACAAGTCGAGGAACAAGCAACTTTTGCCCCCACTTCCAAGACTACTCCACCACGTCAGAACGAGCCTCAGAACACTACCGGTATGCTTCCTTATTCAAATCTAAATGATCAATTATTTGATTTATAGGTGAATGATAAACCCTCTCCAAACCCCTATGAATCTTCATGTCCCCCCCTCGCACCTCCCCTCATCCACTCCTCACCCTTGCATACCAGCCCTACACTCTCCTCGGTGGTTCCTTCATCCTACCCACCACCAGATCCCTTGGTTTCTCCGTCCACCTCCTTAATTCGGTTCCACCTCAGGTCAAGCGATATACATGTCCCGATGAATTCGAAATCCCCAATCATAATTGGGCTTGGATCAAACCCTACTTTCCCTACAAAAGGAAAAGGGAGGGGAAGACCATCGCATCTCTTTGCATCACAGCACAAAGCGCTTAGGGATCAAGTGATTGGAAGGAAACAAACACTCTTTGGGGCACTTAGAGTAGTGCAAGCCCTAGAAGGGGTTACCAAATGAAACTTCTATCCCTCAACTGCAGGGTTCTGGAAAGTACTCAAAAAAAATTGCCATCAAGAGGATGCTTTCGGTCCACAAACTGGATGTTGTCCTCGTCTAGGAGACGTTAGGATCAAAACTTGAAGTGTCAAAGCTGTTGTCTACAATATATTCTTTCTACACCTTCATAACTGAGAGTGCAAGAGGACACTCTAGTGGGTTAGCAATAGGATGGAACCAATCCACTATGCGATGCATAGAATCTTGGGGAGCACCCTTAGGATTAGGGATCCAACTTATTTGGGCTGAGGAAAACTTGACTTTGAACATTATGAACATTTATGGGCCCTACAACAACAGAGTGGAGTTCTAGGAGTCTCTAAAAAATTCTAGCCTCATTCGAAAGGAAAATCTGATTATTGGGGGAGATCTAAACTTTACTTTGGGGGTGCATGAAATTTTGGGTCCAAAGTGAGAACAGACCCCTTGGCCTCCTTTTTTAGTAATCTCCTCCATAACCTGAAGCTGGTCGACTTAGACCCCCAAAAACTCAAACCCTCCTAGACAAACAGAAGAGTTGGGGAGCACTGGATCACAAAGAGGCTAGATAGATTCCTGTTGGTGGAGAATCTATTAGAGGAAGACTTGATGTTCAAACAATGGGTGGAATCAGGTGCTGAAGCAGACCACATGCCCATATTCCAAGAGATTTAAAAAAATCCAAGAAAGCCAGCCAACCCCATCAAATATTGTTCTTCCTAGCTAAAACATGAGGAGGTTATTCAGATTATCCAAAATAACTGGATACCCTTTCAAGCAGATGAAGGTACACGTGCTGCCATCCATTTTTCCCAAAATATTCTTTGAATAAAAAAGATTCTAAAGGAATGGGCTCAAAACAAAAAGATCTCGGATGACCAAGCAATCCTCAAGATCGAGGCAGACTTGGAAGGGATCCAAGATGTTAATGGTGGAGGATTTCTTACTCTTGAAGACAAAGAACGGTTGAATTCTATGGAATCAAACAAAAATAAGATTTTGAAGGAAAGAGAGGAGGTCTTAAGGCTGAAGAGCAAATCCATCTAGATGGAATGTGGTGATGACAACACGAAATTCTTCCAAGCTTTTTCCAAAGGAAGAAAACAACAAAATACCATTTGGGAACTAAGGAATGCCAACAATGAGACAGTCACTACCTTTGAAGACCTAGCTGGGACAGGAAAGTCCTACTTTGAGAATTTGTTCAAATCATATCAGCAAGAAACAATAGATGAGGTAATCCAAATCTCGCAATACTTCCCTGAAAGTATGACAGAAGAAGATAACTCAAATCTAATGGAGGAAGTTTCAGAATAAGAGCTGAAATCGAATTTGCACGGATTTCAAAAGGACAAAATCCCGGGCCCAGATGGATGGACGGTGGAATTCTTCCTGGCTGCCTATGACATCATTGGTCCTGACCTCCTCGAGTTGGTGGAAGAAACAAGGATAAATGGCCTTTTACATCCTCCCGTGAACTCAAATTTTCTAGCTCTCATTTCGATGAAGGATAATTTGGACAGTCTAGAAGACTACATGTCCATTTCTTTGTGCAAAATTACTTACAAGGTGGTTACAAAGATAATTGCATAAAGGCTAAAAAATATACTCTCAAAACTCATCTCAAAGGATCAGTTTGGCTTCCTGGAAGACATGAAGATATACGAAGCCATTGGGGTAGCCCAAGAGGGCCTCGACAATGCAAAAATAAAAAAGACCAAGGGGGCAATCCTAAAAATCGACCTCTCCAAGGATTTCGACAAGGTTAGTTGGATTTATTTCACATTGCTCCTTACTCACTTGGGTTTCAACTATACCTTTATAAAATGGATTTTTGCTTGCATCTCGACAGCCTCCTTTGCTGTCCTCATCAATGGAGCAACCTCCCCCTTCTTTCATTCAGAAAGAGGACTACGTCAAGGTTGCCCACTCTCCATCCTTCTCTTCCTGCTGGTTGCAGAAGGGCCAAGAAGAGCATTATTAGATGCAAAAAGAAGAGGCTTGTTTGAAGGAATCAAGGTTGCTACCAATCTAAACATCACTCACCTCATGTTTTTAGATGACATACTCATTTTCTGCAATGGAACTCTCAGGGAAGCATAAAAACTATCAGAAATATTTCTCCTCTTTTGTAAAGCAACATGAATGCAGATAAAATCCCAGAAAACCACAATCACCACCTTTAATATAGAAGAAGATTCCTTGAGAGTTTTGCAAGAACTATTTCTCTTTCTGCATTTCACCTTGGCCGAAGGTATTAAGTACCTAGGATTCAGACTCAAACTAAACCGCTACAGGAAGGAAGATTGGAACTGGATTTTGGCAAAACTTAAACTCAGAGTTAACCTTTGGTGCAATAGATGGATTTCATGAGTAGGTAGGATGATCTTGGTTAAATCAGTTCTAGAGGTCGTTCTGGTCTATTGGATGGCGTTAGCCTGGATCTGAAAATCAATTTTGGAAAAAACAAAAAAAAAATTGCACAAAATTCCTTTGGACAGGAAATAAGGAACAAAGAGTTCTTCCATGGGTAAAATGGGAGGATGGGGACTAAAAAAACCCTTCCTATTTGCAAAAGCATTGGCAGCAAAAGCCGATTGGATACTCATCTCAACTCACAACCTATGGACAGAAGTGATTACCCATAAATACATTGCCCCAATCCCTCTTCTGGATTGGATCAGAGACTCGACTTTCACCATTGCAGCAAATGGTACAATTATTTGGAAGGCCATATGCAATGCTTTTCCTCTCATACATGGTGGCTTGGTATGGAAAATTGGGAATGGAGAAAGTGTTAGAATTGGGGTCGATCCCTGGCCATGGAGTCAACAAAGCTATCTTCTTCCAGACCAACTCGTGCTTCTGTTACGACAAAAAGGCTTCTTCCATCTCAATCAAATTGTTGACCTTGCAACGACAAACATCTGGCATCAAGGGTGGATGGGAAGTCAGGCTCTATAATTACTAGATATTTGGGATAGGGATTGTAGTCGATATATTACAGCTCTCCTCTCCTCACGCATTTGACTCACAATTTCAGAAGATGAACTTGTCTGGGAACACACAAAACATGGTCAGTACATTCCAAAAATAGATTATTGGCAACTTTGCTCATACCAATTCTAGAATGATCAAAAGTGGTGGCAACCTGGAATATGGAAGCTAAAATGCCCCCTGAAGGCAATAATATTTATGTGGTGCACTCCAGCAAATAGAATTCCAACTTGGGATAGGCTTTAAAAGAGATCCCTAACAGGGCCTAGATGGTGCACTTTATGCAAAGACAATGAAGAAAGCTCAAACCACCTCTTCCTTAACTGCAATTTCTCCACACATGTGTGGATGCATTCACAATCCCTGTCATCTCTTAGATTTATTTGGGCAGGCCCCTCGGTGGAAGAATCTTGGAAAACTTGGACCTCAAACCCCTAGAATGCTCAGATTAAGGCCCTCCTGCTTCTCCATTTATGGGGAATTTGGCTTGCTCGAAATAAAGCTATCTTTTTAGAAAAAGCTTCCTCACCTAAAGAAGTAGCAAAGCAGGGTCTAGAAATCATCTCTTTCTTTCTGCAAACAAAAGACCAGCCGGCTCCAAGGATCATCACATAAGAGATGATTGACAAAACCACCCCATGGGCTTATTTTGATGGAGCTTCGTAAGAAAATAATTGTGGGGGAGGAGCTACTCTTTCCCTCAATCCTTCTCATCATTTTTAGATTCAGATGGGCCTGGGAAATGGACCAAACAATTTTGCAGAACTAATGGCTTTGAAGTTGCTCCTTTGTTTTGGTATTGAAAGAAATTGTAGAAAAAATTAGATTTTTGGAGACTCACTAGTAGTTATAAACTGGATAAACAAAGTTCAAAAATGTAGGAACATTGCTCTAGTTTCTCTATATGAAGAAGTTAATAGAATTCTTTCAAATTTTGATGTTATCACATGCCATCATGTTTACATGGAAAGGAATGCCGAAGCAGATAGGCTTTCCAAAGCAAGATGAAATTTGGATCCTGGCACATGGAGATTTTTGGAAACAAGAGATGCAGAGGTATATGAATTATTTCATAGACCTTTCATTGATCCACAGCCGAGGATAGGTAGCACATAATCTGCCATACACATTATTTTTTTGATACGATAGACATAACACTACAACACTTGTTTTGGTTACGAATCAGGCTCATTTATGAAGAAATTTTCTCAAGCACCAGAGGCAAAGAAATTTTTTGTGCACACATCAAATAAAAGTTTCTAGAGAGTTCAAGAATCGGGTCACTACATGCTATTAAAGCTCTATTTAGAACACAATACTCTTTTTTGCAACGCTGCTACATAGCAAAAGACAGACCATCCTATGTACTTTTTTTGATGTAATGCTGCTACATGGAAGAAAACATAACGTACTCTGTATGTAATTATTTTGTTATATGATCAATATAAAAAGATTTTTTTCCTATGGAAAAAAAAATAGTGTCCATCAAGGTATATCAACCACTTTGTAAAATATAGTTGTGCACAATAAATCTTTTAGAAAATAACAATGGGAAAATTTATATTCAAGCAAAGACACATTATAAAATCTTTGTTTAAGTAAGAAGAACAAATCTTTTGAGAAATAAAAAGTAATTTTTTCAAAATTGATAATCTTTTAGTGAATATATTAATTCATGTAAATTTGAATAAAGAAATTTCACGATAAGTAAAAAATAAAAATTTAAGATTTCTTTTATGTTTTATATTGTAATATAAAAACTAAGTTAATGGGTTGAAAATTTATATCCAAACAAATACAAAATATAAAGTTTTTGTTAAATTAAAAAAGATAAATCTTTTTAGAAAATAGGGAAGTGATTTTATATATTACTTCATGTAAACTTGAATAAAAAAATTTCACCATTAAAATTGTGAAAAAAAAGGCTTTTGTTTTGTTTTATATTGTAATATAAAAAATAATTTAATGCATTGAAAATCTATATCCAAGCAAATACAATTTTTTTTTAGTGGGTGCATCCATGCAGGTGGTTACAATTTTTGGCAAGGCAATTTCAGCAAAAACAAAAAACGCAACTCAATCGAGCGTTTGCTAAACCCTCGATCGAAGTATTAACACCTCGATTGAGGGTTTAGCAAACGCTCGATCGAGGTTTTCTTAAACCCTCGATTGAGCTTTTGCTAAACCCTCGATCGAGGTGTTAACACCTCGATTGAGGGTTTATCAAGAGCTCGATCGAGGGTTAAAAGAAACAGCTCGATCGAGCATCTGTAATCATTATAATTATAAATAGGTAGCAAACCATGATTTAATTCACTGCGTTTGTTGCATAGAAATTTAGTGAAATAATATTAGAGATGGGTTATAGATATAATAGATGTTTATAGATAAAAATGGTCATTTATATTTATTTGTAGATATGGGTCGTAGAGTAATTGGAGTTATAGATATGATTGATCACATCTAAAACTCCAATTACTCCACGACTAATATTTACACATAAAATATAGAGGAAGTGGCAATGGTAATGCTTTTACTTGTTTCTTCTTCAAGGTATTTACTATTACCCACAAGTATCATTCTTCTAGTCGAAATTATGTTTTATTAATTTTTATTATCATATAATTCTATGTTTGATTTAAGTTGTATTCGAATACCTTGTTCCCATGAACAATATGAGATTTTAAAAACTTTGATTAAAGAAATTTTTGGGTGTCCATATTCGTGTGCACACACGAATATGGGCACTCAAATATTTTTTTAGTTAAAGTTTTGAAAAGCTCGATTGAGCTGCTAGCTCGATCAAGCTTTTATCTAACCATACATAAACATTCAATAGAGGTATTTAAAAACACGTGTAAAAGCTCAATCAATGGTTTTAGAGACCTTGATCGAACTCATAGCTTGATCTTGACATTGTATTTCCATATGCATCATGTAAAGTTTCATTTAATGAAGTCTTCCAAAAGATGCTTGGACACCTTGTATTTTGAATCCCCATTTGAATTCATGTCATTGATCATTTTCATTTTTGTCGAAATGAGAATTAGTATCATGTTTAGTTTCCATACTTTTTGTTTTCGTATCCCACAGACGCCATAACACCTTTTCCTTTATTTATTTTCCTCCACTCTTAGCATTATGAAACACCAAAACAATTAGTCACATGTTATTGATGTAAATTCTAATGTAATTCAATAATTTACTAGCAATATTAACTACAAATGTGTGGCACAATAACAATTTTGAAGAGTAAACAATGGACATTGATATAACCCAAGGAAATGAGGTCATATTTCTTTTTTCATGCTCACATTTTCATCTCTCTAAAGGTACTTAACTTGTTGATTCATAATTAGTTGATTATGACATTCGTAATGCTATGTGTTTTCTTGTAATAGGCCATGAAATGAACCTTTATATTTATGGTATATCATATTTGATTATTATTTGAGCACATTTGTGGGCTTGTCAACCACTTAGTATGTAACTCATGGCCTATTAATGCAATAGATACTTAATAGGTACAAACCACATGATTAATAATTGAATGTATGATATGTTAACAATCCACAAATTTTGCATAGGTTTGGGAAATTAATACAATGCATTTTTTGTTTGTTTTACACAACTAGATAACACTAAGATTACAATAATGAGAATTGTGATTAAGTTCATTCAATTCTATGTGTCATCAAAACCTTACTTGTTCTTTGATATTGATATTAGCGTGATGATAGTTTGCATGTCAAATATTTTGAGAATTCCCCATAGCTCTCTTTCCCTCTACCTTATCCCAAGCCCAAGGTCAAGGACACATATCCTTTCAGAATTAAATGCTTGGAGCAACACTTTTTATGCCCAAGTGGATTTCTTGAAAAAACTAGTGAGAATGTTACAAAATATTGATGTAAATTGCATATTTCATGATAATTGTGGAAATATTTAAGGCTTTAAAATATGTTTCAATGTAGGGGGGATATTTATGGCTTTAAACTATGTTTCAACGTGGGGGGAATATTTATGGCTTTAAATTATGTGAATACTTATGGCTGTAAATTACCCCATAAATCGCTTTGAGATGACCTAAAGTGGTATGTTTCTTTTTCCATTGAACAAAGGAGAGAAATGATGCATGAAATTCAGTTGATTAGCTAAACTTAGGCGAGTTGTGTCCCCTCCACGTGGAAGCTCAGGACTATGATGATTTGGATTCCTAGGTGCACGATATGGATTCTATTTCTTCTTTCCCATAGAGGAAAAATTTCTGCTAAACACTTATGAGATTGCTTGTACTGTATTAGAGCCCACAACGCAGCAGGATGGATGGATAACAGAGCAGGATGAGCCCACTTGTGATTTTTGTAACTTGTAAGAGTAGAGGGAATCTCTTTGGGGATCAACTAAAGTGATATGTTTCTTTTTGCATTGAACGAAGGAGAGCAATGTGTTAAGATTATAATCCTCCCTTGTCCAATTTAGTCAGTTAAGTCTAATTTAGGAGACTTTTCAGTCTATATTTAGTCACTAGCACCATTGGGTCCACATGTCCTGATTGGGCCACATGTACCAGTTAATAGAGTGTGGGGAACACTAGTTGAGGATAACTACCACTGAATTCACTTGCATGCATCAGTCTAGGTGCCTCCTAGACCAATCCCTACAATTTAGGAGCCACTGGGAGTGCCGGAATCAACCTCCTTCAGTTGAGTTCAGTTGGTGGCTAGTTAAGCCTAGTTAGGCGCCAATTACATTCAGTTAGCGCTAGTCATTGATTAACTACATGTGGGAAGGCACCTTTCCTCACCTACCACATTCAGTTAGACTAGTTAACTGATTCTAACTGACTGAGACACTGATTTAGACAACTGGAGCTAACTCGTTAGTATTCGATAGTGATTTAGACATGTCTAGTTATCCATTCAGTTAGGTTGAGTCAATCAATTCGAATTCCTGTCTCATGCATTCAAATTGACTGGTTATTATTACCACCATATTACATTGGATTGATTATCCATTTTTACTTTTAATTAATGAAAGCATACACAGCTGCAAATCATTATTGCATTGTTTCAGATCATATTTTGAGTAAATTTGCATGTGATATCTACTTGTGAGTTTTGTTTTGCTTCATAGATTCCTGTGAGCTCAAATTTAATATGGTATAAGAGCCTCGGCAGGAAAAGGAACTTCTCCTTCTACAGATCTCCTACTGGATCAAATGTTTTTGAGCAAAATTGCTACTTCCTACTTTGCACCAGAAGCTGAAAAGTTTACCACATAAATCCTAAACAAAGAAATTGTTGATCAAGCTAGCTAGATTGACTAAGCCAGGTGTGATGAAAACTTGAAATGTACAGGTAGTCGACCTCACTTTGTTTTTTTTTTAATTGTAGGTACAATTTCAGATGGATTTGAAATTATCAGTTCCTCTTCTTACTCTATCCACAAGATATTCAAAATGGAAGATAAAGATGATTGCATCTTTGAAGAGAGAAGATATCTACGAGGTGTCTATTGGACTTGGTAAAGATTCTTATGAGAATGAGAATGACTAACTAAATGATGGTGATGGAGCTTTTGGAGCAATAGGTCTGTCCCTTTCTCCTAGCTTGTGCTACCTCACTAAATCTGTTGAATACCTAAAGGATATATAGACAAAATTGGACATAACCTTTGGCAAGAATAATGAGGATCATAATAGAACTTTGGAGAGCACACCCAGCACCACAAGATTTCTTGATCCAAAATTCTCGTCCTCTACTCTCTTTGATGAATTTGTTCAAGACAAAGAAGAAGCATAATCTTCTACACAGTCAATTCGAATTGAAGAAAGTCTCCTTGCAGTGACTCATTCTCCTGATGCTCCAGAAGTTCATGAGATCTCTAATATCTTATATTCTCATATGGTTGATACAGAAGAAGACATTTGAATCTATGATATTAAAGAAAAACATTGCTGCACTTCTATGCAAACATTCTCTAGTGATTCTCCTTTAAATTCTATGCAAAATTTGCTAGTGATTGCTTTCGAAAGTGAAGAGGAATTTGATTTCTCTCCCTCTAATGTTGCTTCTGGTGTGCATATAAGTAATACCTTGGATATTTTGGAAAAAATATCAGATTGGAGCAGTGATCCATTCTCTCTCCTTGATCTAGATCTTCCAACAAATTCCTACAGGATTGCATGCACCAATATTCATAATTTTGAAGAAGGAGAAAACTGTGCATCTATTGTCTCGGTGGACCATGATTTTGGATCTGATATGAACTTATTTGGATCTGGTATGATCTTATTTGGATCTCATATGATATTATTTGGTTGAAATTTTAAATTCCAAGAAATTTCAGTCATGCGTGTAGCTTCTCTCATCAATTCGGTGTGAAAAATCAAGTACCGCAAGTCTTCTTCAAACTTGTTGCTGAGGATTTGATGTTAGTTTCGTCTTGTGAGGTTGCTGATATTTTATTTTGTGAATCATTAGTTATTTCTGAAGCTATATATGATTATGGAGCTCAAGCATTCACTTTCCACATTCCCAGGGCTTCTCTACCTTTGGTCACATGCTCATCTCCTCACAGAACTAGTAAAGAGAAGGACATTTTGCATCCGCCTGGACACTTGCTCCTAATACTTGGGGATGATTTTACCACTCATGGTTTGATTTTCAAGGCTGCAACATATCAGTTGCTTGAGTGTTCCTCACATGGTTTGAATCCTCAAGCACGTTTTCTCTCTTATCAATTGATTTCAGTTGCTCTACATGGGTCCAGTTTTCATCCAACAGTTTTCTATATTTCTAATTTAGTTGAGCATATTCTTCTTCTTCCAAAGAGGAGGATTACTCCAGACATAAGATGGAGAAGTCTACATTCCAGGCCCCAGGATACATGTGCACAGAAGAACACGATTGATCATGATTCTACCAGCTTAGTTTGAGCGGGGGCTTTTTTTCCATGTGGTTTTTTCCCCGTTTCTTTGTATTAAGCAGTTAATTTGATTTAGCTGTAATGGGTGACCTATGATATTAGTTACCAGGGCCCACAAATTTTCCAAGTTAGCATTCAGGGGGGGTGTTAGGATCATAATCCTCCCTTGTCCAATTTGGTCAATTATGTCTAAATTAGGAGTCTTTTTAGTCTATATTTAGTCACTAGCACCATTGGTTCAACATGGCCTAATTGGGCCACGTGTACCAGTTACTAGCATGTAGGGAACACTATTTGAGGATAACTTCTACTGACTGCACTTGCATGCATCAGTTTAGGCGCCTCCTAGACCAATCCCTACAATTTAGGAGCCATTAGGAGTGCCAGAACCAACCTCCTTCAGTTGAGTTCAATTAGTGACTAGTTAAGCCTAGTTAGGAGTCAGGTACATCCAATTACATTCAGTTAGCACCAATCATTGATTAACTGCATGTGGCAAGGATCCTTTCCTCACCTACCACATTTAGTTAGACTAGTTAACTGATTCTAACTAACTGAGGCACTGATTTAGACAACTGGAGCTAACTAGTTAGGCTGTGATAGTGATTTAGACATGTATAGTTATTCATTCAGTTAGGTTGAGTCAATCAATTAGAATTCCTCTCTCATGCATTCAAATTGTCTGGTTATTAATACCAGTGTATTACATTGGATTGATTATCCATTTTTACTTTTGATTAATGAAAGCATACACAATTGCAAATCATTATTGCACTGTTTCATATCATATTTTGAGTAAATTTGTTTGTGAGGTCTACTTGTGAGTTGTGTCTTGCTTCATAGATTCACGTGAGCTCAAATTTAATACAATGATGCATGCAATTCAGTTGATGAGTTGAAATTAGGCGATTTGTGTCCACTCTACCTGAATTCTCAGGACTACGATCTACCTACGATATGGATCTTCAGGACAGATATTTAAATCCCAAATCCCAGGGCAGAATAGAGCAGGACGATTAAGATAAAAGTTAGTGTTTTCAGAGTCATATCACATAATTGTAGTTTTTTCAAACTAAAAATTATATATGAAGGAGAAAAGTATTTTTAGTATTTAAAACCTTTCACCACATTTCTGTAACTCTAATTCTAATCCTCAATTCCCACCCCCCCACTGCTACTCCATTCCAACCCTATTTTGTGTTATGAAGAAGTAGTTTAATGAACATTAAAAAGCATTCAACAATCCATTTCTCAAACCCTTAGACCAATGGTGGTTTGTACCAGGGACTTATGGATTCCAGGTAAAATGCTGAAAGGTTTATTGGTAGAATAAGCTGACAATGCCATGACTATTTCTTTTGTTTAAATTTCTAAGAGATTTATCATTTGCAGAGTTGGTCGAGGCGAAGTTGTTGGAAAATTGTGTTGGACATAGCTGTATCTATGGAATGGGTATAATTAGAAAGAAAACATGTAAGTATCTGTACTGCCAATCTCTGCATTTTTCCTCTACATATTTAGTTGGAGGTCAATGAATGGCTGCCGTAGTTTTAAATTTTGTAGTATTTGATACTTCTGAAATTGTATTTCCAGCAAGAAAATAGTTTCCCTTCTAATGCTATGCCAACCCCTTTGTTAAAGCAACATCATATTAAGAAACGTTTGCAGAGCTAGGAATTAATTCTACAAGTTTGTTATGATCGTATATGAATCAACAACTCTTAATCTCTAGTTCTACATGCAAATTTAAGCATCATTATCATCATTTTTTTCTTATGAAAATGCATACTAGATTTCCTTTCAAAAGAGAATATGCATCTTATCAAAACTACAAGATAGTTTTGACTTCAAAGAGATGGATCTTCTATTATCTAATAACTACACTAGAGATGCTCTTGCTAGTCGTGTTAATGGAAACCGATATGTGTTTCCTTGAACCTATTGAGGGAAACTAGGATAACCTCCATCACCTCATCAAGTTGATTCTCTATTCCCAAACTTGTCATTAGTAGCTCGAAAGTAGTGTTTTGATGAGGTATTCCTTGATAAATAAAAGGATTTGTCTGAATCTGTATTTAGGTGCAAGAAAACATTAGGTTCAAGCAATTGTATACACATTGGATATATTGCTGATAGGAATCAAATGATGCTGAAATTCCTTACCTCCATTCTCTTAGTTGGGTCCTTGAAGCCCATTTCTAAAATGTCCTGCATGGGCATATTCTTCTAGATAGGGATTATGGTAGTTAGTGTCCACAAGATGTTGAGAACCAGGGGGCTAGGATTTACTCCTTAATTTTTTGTACTAAATATAAACGCGGTGAGCGTGCATATAAAACCTTGGTAGTCATGTACACAATTTTTTTTCAAGGGGTTAACAATAGCTCGATCGAGGGTTTATTAGACCTTTTATCGAGGGATTTGAATACCTCGATTGAGCTCCAAACCTCGATCGAGGGCCTGAAAAATAGAGAATTATCCTTCTTACAGGAAAATCAAAGTTTCTTTGTGTCTTCCAAGGGTGTAAACCCTTCCATTCATGGCACATAACTAAGTAGAGTTCGTACCGATAGATTCATCACCGAATGCTCTATCCATTGAGGTATCATGCATGCGTTTTGACATTCATATGGTTTTTTTTTTAATTCGTTCATAGACTTACACTTAGAAAACCTGACAACAACTTCAAAGCAACTCAAATAAAAATACGCAAGGTAAAAAATACACATCCAAAAATTTCTTAAAAATGCATAGCCCACACAACGATGCGTCCTCTTCAAAAGGGTATCTTTGGTTTTTAAATTTGTGAAAACAGTGAAAAAAATATGGGATGCACACACATGTGTATAAAATGATGTTGAAATCAAATGTGGTCACTTTCGAAAAATAATAAATAATTGTATATTGTGAAATAAATTAACAAAAAAACATGCAGACCATAGTGCATTTTGTGTAGATCATGCTCACACACACACACACACACACACATATTAAATTATTAATGTAATATTGAATTATTGGGGTGGGACACGAGGCACTTATTAACTTCTTCAAATATTTAAGGTCACACAATTCATTAATTGCGAAAGTTCACACATTAAATGACATCAGATTATTTAAAAAAATATCATTGGGAAGCCAACATAATATTCTACAATTTGTTTTTTTACTACAAGTCGAAATTGACATGGAATATATGCGTTTCGAGGGCTTCTATCTAGCACATGAGTAAAAAATCAGGTTTTCATCACCAAATTTGGCCAAAAAGTGTTACCCGCCTTCATGGAATCACCCTAGTAAGTAGGGCCATTTTCTATTACTTTTTATAATGAAATAAAATACATACATACTTCTAACTCTTGAAACATGGACTCAAACCATGGTCTTGTAGCCAAAAAAGGAATACATACAAACCAGACACAGTGTCTTAACAGTGTGAGGATTTCCCAGCCTATGAAAAATGACAACCTCACTCTTCTAAAGGCCGTAAACAAGAAAATAGACACGAAGGTAGACATATGCAAGAAAGGACCTAATCATAAGAGAGAATGAGGAGAGGATATGCCATCTTGGTGGATTCCACCTCATCCTCGTTGGCATTGTTAGCTCCCTTATCGTCTTTTCCCTTGGATCCACGCTGAAACGAAGGCTCTGCTAGCTGCAACAAGCTCTTCATATGAACCAAGACCTTCTCTACATCCTCTTTGAATGTGCTGATAGTGATCCTAACCCATTAGAGGAAATTTGGGGCCTAAAATGGGCCTTATAAGAAAACATGCCAACAATAAGTTCTTGTGAGTTGGAATTCAAGAACCAATAGAATTTCAGTAAAATGAGTCAACCATAATGGTTGAATTGACATATTTGTCATAAAAAAATATTTTTTTTGTTCGTATTTTTGACATATCTCCCTCTGTGTTTACTCAAATTTCGATCGGGAGAGCTTGTTGGATGTGGAATTTGATTCTGCATCCAACGAGTACCCACACTGCATACTTTTGATGGACCCTGCTACCCCAAAAACAAGAAATACCTGAAAAAACGTGATGATGATGTATCGTCTAATTTTTTCAGGTATTTCCTTTTTTTGGCGTAGCGGGGTCCATCAAAAGTATTCAGTGTGAGTACTTGTTGGATTCAAAATCAAATTCCGCAACCAACGAGCTCTCGCGGTCAAAATTTGAGTAAACACACAGGGAGAAATGTCGAAAATACGAACACAAAAAGTAGTTTTTTTCTTTCTTCCTCCAAAATTAATACATATTATTTTATTATTTTAACTATTATTTTATTGTTTCATTAGGAGGCCCATTTTAGACCTCAAAATTCCTTTAATGCAAATATGTGAAGCTCTCTCTTTCATTCATGGAGTGAGAGAGAATGAATTTTAGCCTCCAATAATTGGACATGGTCATGTCGCTGTCGAGTTTGAGCCTGAACTCCCCAAAAATCTCATTTTCCATCACCGCGATGGACTTACGAATGTGCTCTAGTGTTTCTTGGTTGAACATAGCTTCCTACTCTACGTCGTATCCTCCTTCCCCAGGTGTCTCTATGCTTGGAACAGAACCTAGAAACCCGGTGGAGCGGCCCTGCTTGCAAAAATGCCGATGCCTCCTGGAACGTTCGCGCTTAAGTCTACCAAAAAATTTCCTCAGGCCTACGCGGTGATGCCTATCCAAAACCAGCTTGAGGATACTGAGCGCCATTCTCTCCCTCTACTCGTTATTCAAATAGTTTCTCATCCTCCATTGCAGAACCCCCTGGTGATTAAACCAAGTACACGACGACATGGCCGAAGAGTCGATATGAGATCGCAAGGGCCTCACCTGTACAAAAATCACCATGCTTGATTTTCTAGCCATATCTATGGCATAACGTGAGATCACCTCGGCGTACCTCCCCCCTCCCTTCTTATCGCTCCAAGGACCATCACACCCATCTTAAGCATGCAGGAGAGTACAGGAAGGGTTGAAAACTGTCCCTGCATGCACCTACCCTATGTCCTACCTCCTTCCCTCTACCTGTTGCTACCCTGCATCCCCGAAAGCAAATACAATTTTTGCTCAATTAAGAGAGATAAATTTTTTAGCAAATAGGGAAGCGTTTTTTTATCAAAGAGAATAGTGAATATATTAATTCAAGTAACTGAAACAAAGAAGTTTCATCATTTAAATAGATTTGTTATGACTTTTATTTATTTATTTTCTTTTATATTGTACTATAAAAAGTAAAAAAACATTATGATTTAATATAGTGGAATGTACAATTCACAAAATTTTAAACAATGACAAAACCCAAGGAGAGTGCCACATGCATGGATGCCAACCATGAAATTCTATTTAACCAATAAAAACTACATTCAAGGATTCTATCAAATTTGAAATAGCCATGATCAAATATTTTACATGGAATGTCTCTTGTGGGATTGAGACACTCCAACAAAATGGATATGAGATTGTATGAATAAAATGTGAGGGTTCCAGAAAACTATCTCAACTTTGTAAATGAAACGTTAAGGATAGGATAATAAAATAATATTAGTTTTTAAGTGCATATTATTTTTTTCTTAAAGAAATTAATGCATCTTGTATGAAATAAATCAATGAATATTTAACTTGTTTTTTTCCAATAACTTTCAGCTTTTATAAATAATACATTATAACTTGTTTTCTTTCATCCTCCTATTTAATACCCTACTTTTTAAGACATTGAAACATACATAGTACAAATAAAATCTTGAAGCATACATAGTACAAATAGTCAAAATAAGCAGGGAAAAGTAAGTACAATACAAATTTCCAAGATGCCTTGAACACTAAAGTACAGTACAAATGACCAAAGTGTCTTCTCTGCAATAAAAATGTAGATTCAAATTCTTTCACATTTTCATCCAAAAGAGTTGGATTTCTCATTACATATACTTTGAAGGGTGTTTATCGAGCCCCTGCATACCATACAAATAAGCACACAAGACATCAATGCATTCACCATTCACCAATCTAGGCTAGATGGAGATTAATCAGATTAATGCTCAAAACAAATTACATTAAACAAATAAAAACGTTCATGAGATATTTTGGTAGTATGTGTTGTTGAATTACAAAATTTAACAATAAACTTTGCGACAAATATGAAATAAGTTTAACGCGCATAGAGCATGGATGGTCGTTCCAGTCCCACCCCCCACGTCCACCACATAATTGACAGCTTGAAAGCCTTGATATTTGGACAGAAGAGCCTTCATCGGGATTATGGGGTTGTAGTTCATGCCATCCTTAAGAGATGGTTGTAGTTGGAATATAATATTAAACTAAAAAAACAATCTAAAAAGGAAAAAAAACAGAAAAAAGGATACAACTTTTGTGCTAGCATCTAAGGAAAGTTTTAGTTAGTAAATTTTCTTTACGAAGCTAAAAGCTTTCCTAAATTTTTGTTGTTCTATATAAGGAAACTTTTAGTTGAAATTTTTTATTTTTATTCATTTTTTATTAGTAATTTTTATAGTATAACACCAATCATAATCAAAAGAAAATTGATTCAAAAAATAATAATAATAATTAACCAACACTTCAGTTAAACTTTACAAATTTTGAAGTATTAAATTTAATTCTATACAATTAATGGAAAAAAAAACCAGAAATAATAGTAACACAATTAATGGGACTAATAACAATGATAAGTCTTAAATGAATTTAATGTAACACCTTTCATAAAATAAATACAAAACATTTGTATGCTTTAATTTTTTTTTCTTTCTAAAATTGTTTTGTATTACTTTATAACTTCTTTAAATATAGGGTTAAATACATGTGTGGAGATTTCTTTTAAAAATAGCTAACAACCATTTTGTTATAATTAGTCTATGTAAAATGCATCGATTTTGAGTGTGTCAATATTGAGACTAACAAAGAGCTAACTACATTTTTACTCGTTAATAACAACTAGTGGAAGTAATTACCACACTTCAACACTTCCCTTAATTATGACCACTAATAAATCATCAAACCTCTACTAAAACATACTACTTTACTATCTCTAAGGCTTACTTAAAAAAAGAAATATACATGCCCATTGATTTATGTCTCAGCTATGCTTACAACTCATTAAAAAATATTCAACTTCAACTTCATTGCTCCTATCTGTCGATGCAACTTCTTTTTGTACTTTTTGCTCCAAACTTTGATGCTTTCAATGATTTTCTTGTTCTTCATGCTCCAAATTTTGAAATCTCGATTCCTTTTCTTCTTTCTACAACTTGGCTTCAATCATCTCTTCTTGAATCTGGGAGGTGCAAAACTTCAGTTCAATAACTCATGTTGTAAAACCAATGATCTATATACCTTCTTCAATGACACCTTCAACATCATTCAAACATTGAATGCCCTTCATACCAGGGGCTACAATCTCAGTCTTCAAAATTTTGAATTCTTGGAGTGTGGGCATGCCTAAAGCGTACTTGTTGTTGTCCTCATAGGACATATTGTCATTCTCATCACAATTCAACAATGGTTGATAAAATTGGATCTCTTCAAGGCTCTACCATTACAATATTTTCATAAATCTATTTTCAACATGATTTTCAAGATTACAATTTGCCTTCATGTCATCTTCCTCTAATTCATTTTCAATAGCATCGATGGTTTCCTTCATCTCTTTTTCTAGTTCTTCTTTTTCTTCTACAAATTCAATTCCTCCACAAGCGACTCTTGTGGTTTCTTTGACCTTAGGTGTATCAATTATTGCCTCATAATGTAGGATGATATATTCATCTTCTTTGAAATTTGCAAGCCAATCTTCAAACTATTCATCTTCCTTAGCTACTATTGTTGTAAGGTCGTCTTCACGTGCATCTTGAATCAAGTCATTATTCACTTGGTCTTCTTCTTCAAGCACTACAACAAAACATTTCATTAGTACTGAAAATAACATTGATTTTTAGTGCATTTTTTCTCAAGTTTGAGCTTATCATAGAGCACTAAATCTGGAAAAAATCGGTTTTAAAAAATTTGGCGCAAATTGCGCTAGAATTTGCGTTGGATTTTGCTTCCTTTGTAGCGCCAGCACTGGGTTCTGCTTCCTTTATAGTGTCAGGTTTTTTTTCCCTTTTTAGTGTCGAGTTTTTCTCATTTTTTAGCATTGGGCTTTGATCCCTTTTTAACGCCTCTATAAATTAAAATTTACATAAAAATAGAAAAATGGTAAAAAATTAAAAATTGAAACAAGAAATGTTAAGGGAATGTTGGGCTTTGGACTGAGATCATTTGTCAAAAGGAAATATCTCTACTTGATCTAAATTTGCACAAACAACTTCCATTAAAATTGTTGATCTAAATGAAAGTAGATTAGCCTATTGCAAATTAAAATTTATAAAAACTTAAATGAGAAATGGTAAAAAGTTGAAAAACAAAATTGGAAAATGTTAAGGGAATGTTGATATTTGAACCAAAATCACTTTCCAAAAGGAATTAAGAACTCTACTTGAACTAGATTCCCAAAAAAATATGCCATTAAAAGTGCAAATTTGAACCAAAACTAGCCTATCCTATGTAGGCAAACAAGTGAATAATCCATATCTGAGATAAATATGTGCATGTAATAGCAACGAAAAAGTAAGTAATCATATATAGATGGGTACCAAGATTTCAAACTAGACCTCCTTACATGACTGCAAGGGCCTTCCTTAGGCCACATCCATGAATAATATCTGCCTGTTAAACAAAGCCCCCAATATCCCTTTTTTTCTTCTTTTTTCTCCATTAAATCTGTAAAACAAAACAAAAATAAAAGTTAGTAAGTCAATAAAGGAAAAACAAAGTAAAAGAGAAAGAAAGGAGGAGAAGGGAATGGAGAAGCAATAACCTTCCTCCTAGAGGTTCTTCCATGAAACCCTAAACCCGCAACAAGAAAAAAATAGTAAACATTAACAAATCTACAAAGTAAAGAAAATTACAAGAAGAATGAAGGAGGATAAGTTATGAGAGAAGCCATTACCTATGTCACAAAGGTTCCTCCATGAAACCTTAGCCTCTATGCATGAAACCCTAAACTTGCAACAACAAAGAAGTGAAAAAGAGAGGAAATAAGATAAGAATGAAAGAGTGGGGGTTTTTTGTGAGGGAAAACGAGGAATTTTAATTAACAACAATACCCTCACACTCATTAGGATTAAGATAAGTGGTTTATTTTTAGCCCATGATTTCTCTTAAATTAAATTTTAAAAAGTTTTTGACT
>LPNX010810769.1:411669-431020 GCA_001517045.1 Pseudotsuga menziesii | reverse complement strand
ATATCTGTTAGGTAAAAGTGTGTTTCTTTAGTATGCATTTGTAAATATTCTAATCCGACGGTCACGATATGTTCTAGACATAGAGTGATCCAACGGTTCAACTTCTCTTGGATCATACCTACCATTGATCCATGGCTTAACACCTGATTGGTCTATGATCTCTATTTAAAGAGCATAGAGGATCCTTGGCTAGTTGATCGATTATGAGAAGCTCATGTAACTTTCTTTCTTTTGCATAATAAATTGCTCCAAGTAGCTATTTGGCTGGGGTCGTGGACTGTTTCACTCTCGAGGGTTTTAACCACGTGACAAAAATCGGTGTGTTGATCTGTGATCTATTTGTGTGAAGTGGTTTCTCAAGGTGTTCGGTCTTTTGGGAGTACCCTATGTACCCGAACAGTAGGGTGTGTGGATTGGGATGCGTGGTATTTGGATGGAGCCATGTTCTAACCAGAAATATGATATGTACACATATACGACCTTTTTGGTGCATTCCCTCGTACCTTGGGAATGTTGAAATTTTCCATTTTTAGAGGCACGAAGCCCTCAGAAGGAAAAAAAAAAGGTAGCTTCAATCCTTGTATATTCAATCTGATAAGCCAAATTGAGTATCCCAAAGGATCCTGGTAACAAAGCTGAGTATCCAATCCAATCCGAATAGCACGGCATCTAAAGTGGAGTATTTCAAGTGCCAAGTTTTTCTTTAAATACTAGACAATACTAAGAGGGGGGATGAATCAGTATTGTAACTTTTCACAATTTAAAACCACTTTTATAATTTACTTATTAAAACACACAGAACACAAATTTATCATGGAAGCCCAATTGGGTAAACCACCAATACTTCATATTACTGCAAAAATTGCTATTTACAAATAATTTTTTTTGTTGCTACATACAAGGATGGTATTGCACCCTATTTACCAGCAACTACTGGAAGGAGGCTACTACTGCCTGGTTTATCAATTGCTACTGAAAGGATGCTATGACAACCTATTTACCAGCTACCACTGGAAGGAGGCTATGACCCCTTGGTTTATCATCTACCACTGAAAGGATGCTATGAAACCCTATTTACTAGCTACTATTGGAAGTAGGCTACGACCCCCTGCAGTTCGTTTTCCTGCCCTAGCGCCACCCTACCACCCTAATATGTTTTCAGTAATTTTTGAGATTTCTTTACCCTACAATCTCAGTCACACCCACTGGTCTCTGCTTCTTGTTTTTATGATCTAGACCCTAGAGACGATTTCTCTCACTCATCCCTCTGTGTATAAATACCTTCACGTTTCCTACAGACGTATCTCTTCACCATTGCGCCATTTCATTCTTTGATCGTACCTTTTCAAAACAACTAAGTTAATTCCCTGATAATCAATTTTTTGTCTAATCTTCCAATCGTGACCTTCTCGATTCTCCATCTCCACAACCATCCTGAGCCGTTGATTTTATATGTGGCTTCTTCCTAGATGTAGATCTAAGATAAGATGCGGTATGTGGATAGTCTAACTAATGAAATTTCTCAAAATTTCTTTCCGCACTTAGCTTTCCTCCTCAACCGTTCCACACCATTGATCTCTGCTAAGCTCTTCGTGACCATTGATCTCCTAGACTATCGATTGCCTAACTATGACATTTCTCAAAGTGTCTTTCTGCACTCAACTTTCCAGCTCAACCGTTATGCACCATTGATCTCCTTCAATCTTTTCGTGACCGTTGATCTCAGGTGGAAATCGGATATCGGATATGTGAACTTTTCCAAATATCATTTCCCAATTTCTTCTTTCCGAATCAATATTTCTGCACCATGGATATTTTATGGATGTCTCCTGACCATCGATCTTTCGGATCATAGGATGTGGAATGCGGGTTCTCAAAAACTCAAATGTTGCTTTCGCAATTCTCTGCCTTCCATTTTCCGCACTAATATTTTCGCACCATCAATATTTTACGGATGTCTTTCTAACCGTCGATCTTCTAGATCACGGAATGGGGAATACAGAACTATGACATTCCTCACAGTATTTTCTCAATTCTCCACCTTTCGATTTCTGCCTTCTATACTTTGGGTGGAAACACATGTTATTCTAGACCTTGATTTTTCGTCTTTCGCTTTCTGCCTTCTACTTTTCTTATGAACCGTTGATTTCTTTCTGGGTTCACTCCTAGCTGTCAAGCTACGATCTAATGTGGATTGCAGATCCTCACTTTTCTTTGTGCGGAAATCATTCACCACTGTATATTTCCTCGCGAATTAAATCCTCAGTTGATCTATGATCAAACATGGATTTGTGGATTTTCTCTTTTCTTTGTGTGGAAATCATTCCCCATCATAGATCTTGTCAAAATCGGCTTCCACATTTCTCTCGACTGATATGGACCATCCACATTGTCAATTATTTCTTAATGAAATTTCTCTCACATTGGCCCGTGTTAACCTCTTGTCACTTCACCCAGCGAAATGACTTTACCGCAACCGGATCAGGTTCCCCACCAATCAACGCTGGAATTCAAATATCATAAAGTGCATTTTAAGGAAATTTTTCATACATCAAAAGTTTTCCAAACCGCGCAATTCCACCTAGAAAAATCATTGAAAACCATTGATGTGCTTCTAGGATCAACCTCGTCCGTTGATCTCAATCTCCTTCTTAGTGATTAGTTTATGATCTCGCAGTCCAACTCCCTTGTTATCCTCCTCACTATTAAATCAGGGAAATCCATATTACCCGTAGATCTCTGGAACCTTCAGATCTCCACCACACAATCTACAATCATGAGGATGACTTAAATTAGGCAGTATCAGGTTAACTCATATGTAACTTCAACCTGTGAAATCAACTTTCAATCGTGGATTTGCTCCTACCACGATCTAAACCATTTAAGCCTGTATAGACTTAAGTCTCGTTTATTATCGATCCTTACAGTGATAGATCATTGATAAACCCACAATAAGGTTATTCTGAAACATATTCCATTTGTGTTTCTTCTCAGAGAATTGACCAATCAATCTATGTTTCTTCTCATCAACCCTGTTACTGATTTTTCCTTGTCATCAACCATGTTATTGATTTTCCTTTGTCATTGCTGAACTTATCTTGCTACCATATCTACTGGTTATTCCTTTGTCATTCATGAACACCTTTGACATCAATGACAACTATATTCTCAACAATATCCCCCTTTGGCATTGATGGCGACATCTAAACATTCTCCCCCTTTGACAACAATGACAAAGGATAACTTGTTATACCATTGTTGTACCTATTTTGATATAGTATTTCCTGTCTTTTTTTCTTTTTGGTAATTCCCCCTGTCATCATATCTCCCCTTTGTTAACTTGAATTGGTACTGTCCAATGTATTATCATTTATCTTAACATTACATTTCTTGTAACAGGTTCTTGAATGATAGATTCATGGACTCCCTATGTCACTGTACTTCCTCTACTTTGTCAACATTTTTGTGACAGAGTTTACACTCAGCATTACACTTTTTTCTTTAAACTGTATTATGTAACTTGCTCTTCTTAAGATGTCTTCACATAATCCTTGGTCTGAGATAACAACAGGTTTTGCTACAATTTTGAGAGACAAATTTAGAAAGAACTTCCTTACACTGATCATTATATTTTTTAAATACCCATTGTTCCCTCACAATCTTCACTATTATTTTTACTCATCCTAGCACTTTTCAATAGACTGAATTTTTTTATTTTTAAGATCATACTTTAGTTTTCTTCCACTGTCAATTTTTTTATGTGTCATGACTTCAAATTCTAAGTGAACATAACGTATTTATCTTCTATTTCATTGCAAACATCATGGTCTTCATGACTGACACATTTTGTTTTTCTCATGTTACTTCAGAGGTCTTACACTTTCTCTATGTCAACCATACACCAATCTTAACCTTGATCATCTATTGTCTTTGATGATGATAACTTTTCAGCATACTTCAACAGTAGATACCAATTGAATTTTTTGATTACCAATTGGAATTTTCTAAATTTAACTCCCCCAGAGTATATGATCCCTCCTAATGTTATTTTTAGGGTTCTCTTTAAATCATGAGAGATCTTTAGAAAATAATCCCACAATCATCACTATATCTTTCTTCATCATATTCATATTTATCTTCATCTGTGTATTCTTTTACATCTCCATCTTGCTTTCCCTCATAATGGATGTCAGTCTTATTTATGGCATTATTATGCTCATATTCATCTTTGTATACCTCACTGATGTTTAAAATTTTTGTTTCTTCTGAGTTTTCATAGTCTGAATTTTCCTTCCATATCTTCCCATGATGTATCCTTCTTACTTGTCGTTTATCATCTTTTGTGTTAGTGTCTTGTTTCCTTCTCAAGCTTTGATCTTTTCCCTTGGTTCTGCAATCAGCAGCCTTGTGACCAAACTTATGACAACAATGACAATATCCATAGAATTTTCCTTTATGTTTGAGGAATCTTGATATTCTTGCTTCACAACTTCCATCTTCTTCCATTGTTTATGAGCTTCTACTGAAACACTCTTCCTTAGTTTACATTCTCTAGCCATATGTCCAAAGTTATTACATTTGTAACACTTTATGTCATATCTTTGAAGAGGTCCAAAACAATTATTATTTCTTCCTTTTGGTTTACTAGACGTATCCTTCTTATATTCAAAACCCTTTCCATAAGCTCTGCATTTCAGGGATTTATGACCAAAATTATTACAAGAGTAACAATGACCCAAAAAGATCTATTGATATCTGTTTGCCATTGTTCTCATAGACATATCATTAGTTCTGTCTTTTTCATGGAAAGATGAAACATATTTCTTGTTTTCTTCCCTTTTACACGACTCTTTAGTGCATCACAGCTTCTTTCATTTCCTCCTTGGTTTGAGACAAAGGAATATTCTGGCTCCTTTTCTTTATCATATCCTAGACCAGTTTTATCATTTAATGATCTTTGGCTACTTAAGATATCATCTAAGATCCTTGATTTGTTCTCAAACTTTGATTTGATACATTTTTCATAAACCCCTTTTCTAAGTTGAATAATCTATTTTTCAAGTTTTCCAGAATCTTGGATTCTCTCCCTGAGCAGAACTACTAGATCTTCTTCAGTCTTCTTGGCCCCTTGAACCTGGTTCTTCAAGTCCATAATAATTTTATTTGTTTCTTCTTGGTACTTTGACAGTTTCTCTTTCAAAACGTTGTTTCTTTCCCTACACTTTCGAATTTTATCAACATCATCCATGTATTCAACTTCTATGTCCACTTCTGATTCCTCATCTAAATTTGTTGTTCCTATAAATAGGATTTACGCATCTTCAATTTCATCATCACTATATTCTTTGGAATAGAAGTTCTTCTTCTTTTTCTTAAACTTATTCTTACCCATGATCTTATCCTTGTGACAACAAGATTCTTCATGATCGATCTCCTCTTGTTTTGGTTAATAACACTTATTGGAAAAATGTCCAATTCTTCCACAGTTAAAATATTTCAAGGGTATCTTTCCTTTTTATTTCCTAGTACCTTTCTCAGGTTTACTGATGAAAAGAGCTTCTTCTTTATCTAGGTTCTCTAATTAGTTCTTGGATAGGGATTTAAATGATGCCTCTTTTCTTGAGGGTTCATTATGTCCAGTCGTCATCTCATATGCAGTGAAGATCCCATGTAATTCATATATTGTGATGTCATCAAGGTCATCATGTTCTTCTAGAGTGGACACTTTTGAGTCATACTTCATTGGCAATGTTCTTAGTACCTTGCTCACCACTTCTCTTTCTTTTAATCTTCCTCCAAGACCTCTAATAGAATTGAAAACCTCATCTACTCTTAGAATATATTCCCCAATATTTTCTTCTTCTTTCATTTTAAGGCTCTCAAACTACCCTTTATATGTATGAAGCTTGGATTCCTTGACTTTAGATGCTCCTTCATAGATAATTTTTAACTTATCCCAAGCTTTTTTGGTAGTCTTGCATCGCATAACTTCTGTAAATATAGAGTTTGTCAACCCACTCAGGATTGCATTTAGGGCTTTGGCATTACCTTCATATTGGCTTAATTCCACACCGTCTGTAGGTTCTAGGTCATCTATTTTAATTCCTTTTCAGTTTCATCCCAAACCTTCCATCCAAGGGACATCAGATGGCATTCATACTCACACTCTAGTAAGAATATTTTTCTCCTGTTGGTGGCTAAACCTTCTTGTTGATCCATAGTGGTTTCAAATAGGATCTACCTTCCAGTGGTCAAACTGTGGTGAAGGAACCCGCTCTGATACCAATTGTTGAAATATTGGACAATACTGAGACGGGGGGGTGAATCAGTATTGTAACTTTTCACAATTTAAAACCACTTTTATAATTTACTTATTAAAACACATAATCAACAAGAACAAAAAGAACACAAATTTATCATGGAATCCCAATTGGGTAAAACATCAATACTTCCTATTACTGCAAAACTATTATTTACAAATATTTTTTCCTGTTGTTATAGGAAAGGATGGTATTACACCTTATTTACCAGCAACTACTGGAAGGAGGCTACAACCCCCTAGTTTATCAGCTGCTGCCGAAAGGATTATATGACACCCTATTTACCAGTTACCACTGGAAGGAGGCTATGACCCCATGGTTTATCAACTACCAATGAAAGGATTCTATGACACCCTATTTACCAACTACTACTGGAAGGAGGCTACAACCCCCTGCAGGCTTGTTTCCTTCCCTAGCACCACCCTGCCACCCTAATATGTTTTCATGAATCTTCTAGATTTCTTTACCCTACAATCTCTGTCACACCCACTGGTCTCTGCTTCTGGTTTTTATGATCTGGACCCCGGAGAATATTTCTCTCACTCGTCCCTCTATGTATAAATACCTTCACATTTCCTGCAGACACATCTCTTCACCATTGCACCATTTCATTCATTGATCGTGCCTTTTCAAAAAAACTAAGCTAATTCCATGTTAATCAATTTGTTGTTTAATCTTCCATTCGTGACCTTCCGCATTCTCCATCTCTGCAACCATCCTGAGTCGTTGATTTTATATCAGGTTTCAACCTGACCATAGATCTAAGATAGAATGCAGTATGCGGATTGTTGAACTATGACATTTCTCAAAATTTATTTCCGCACTTAGATTTTTTCCTCAACCATTATGTACCATTGATCTCCTTCAAGCTCTCTGTGACCGTTGATCTCCCAGACTGTGGATTACCTAACTATGACATTTATCAAAGTGTCTTTCCACACTCATATTTCTGCCTTAACAGTTCTGCACCGTTGATGTCCTTCCATCTTTTTGTGACCGTTGATCTGAGGTGGAAATCGAATATCGGATATGTGACTTTTTCCAAATATCATTTCTCGATTTCCACTTTCAGAACCAATATTTCTGCATCGTTGATGTTTTACAGATGTTTCCTGGCCGTCCATCTTCTGGATCATGGGATGTGGAATGTGGGTTCTCAAAAACTCAAACAATGCTTTCGCAATTCTTTGCCTTCCTTTTTCCACACTAATCTTTCCGCACCATCGATCTTTTACGGATGCCTTTTTTTATCGTCGATCTTCTAGATCGCAGGATGTAGAATGCAGAACTCTGACATTTCCCATAGTATTTTCTTGATTCTCCACCTTCCGCGTTTTGCCTTCTAGACTTCAGGTTTCGGAAACACATGTTATTCTAGACCTTGATTTCTCGTCTTCCGCTTTCCTCCATCTGCTTTTCTTATGAACCGTTGATTTCTTTGCGGGTTCATTCCTAGCTGTCGATCTACGATCTAATGTGGATTATGGATCCTCACTTTTCTTTGTGTGAAAATAATTCACCACCATATATTTCCTCTCATATTAAATCCTAACCATTGATCTATGATCAAATGCGGATTTGTAGATTTTCTCTTTTCTTTGTGTGGAAATTGTTAGAATATAATCCGTCGGGATTATAATATTGTAAATAAATAAATAAATAGTTAGTTGAACAATTACATAGGAAGGTGAAAAGGTTGATGAAGCTCAACCGTCACATGTAATATATAAATGTATGCATTAGCCATGAATAACATGGAATCGGGAGTTATTACCTATCAGTGGTATCAGAGCGCTGCCATAACTCCTGCCTGTTTCCAGTCTGCTCATTCATCTGCCCTTTCCTCAGTCTGCAGATTGCATGCATTGGTGCATGCCAGGCTGCTCTAACGCTCCACTCAGCCCCATCCATCCTCTGCGTGATGTGATAATCCCTGTGATAGTCCCATCCATAACTCTTGCTGCACTATTGCATTTTTGTGAAGGAATACAGAAACCATAATTTTTTGTGCACTATTGCTTTATTTGATCCTTCGTGGTATAAAGACCCTGCACCTTCGTATACAGCAACAGAATTCAACAGCTTTAAAGATTGCCCTTTCATTGTATTTCTTTGTTGCGTTGGACTGTGTATACTATAGTATGTTGACGGCGGATATTGCCCTTTCATTTTGAATGAAATGTATGTATTTCTTTGTTGTGTTGGACCGTGTATACTATAGGAGATTTCACCGTCGAGCTGAGACTGGAGCATTGAGTGCGTTGAGCTCAGTCCACTGTTGTTGCCTTCATAATGTGTGAACCATTGACCTCTCATCAGTCAGGACCATGACCTCTCCTACATTGAGTCATTGCTTTGGAATATTTGTGGAGTTGGAACATGAAAGACCGTGGAGCTGTGGATTGACTATCCTGTGACTACGATGTTGGAATGTTGAATGAGCATTGATCTGTTGATATATATTGCGTTGATATATAATGCGTTGGAGATAATGCGTTGGAGAATGTGTAATGCTCCAACCCATGAAGATCGTTGAAGCTTGCTGAAGATTGAATACTGCATGAAGACCAGCGTGGAGGAGAATCGATGCTCTCTTTTGCGTGAAGGAGTATGAATGGAGAATGCTGAATCGTGATTGTGTGAAGATTGAAGCTGCGTGAAGACATGAAGTTTGATGAGTATCGCAGACATTCTCTTCTGCGTGAATTTTGATGAGTATCGCAGACATTCTCTTTTGCGTGAAGTCTGATGAGTATCTGAGTGAAGACATGATGAATACGACGTGGAGAGCAACTACAATCCTGTCCTGGGTACCGGCGATAAGAGCTCGATAACTCCCTTGGCTGAGAATAGCTACTGTAGCTATCCCTGGTGTACAACACCCTTTGCCTAAACACTCAGATAAACTCCTTCCTAAGTTTAACCTAGATGATAAGGAACTTGCAGAGGTGCATGTAGACAAATTCATGTTAGCTGTTCAAACTATGAACGTTCAGCATGAAGATGTAGTTTGTCGATTGTTTCCTCTAACTTTTGAAGGAAAAGCATCTACCTGGTGCTTTTCGTTAGTGCAGGGATCAATCACAAATTGGGGTGAATTTAATAAAGCTTTTTTAGATAAATTTGGAGAAGATAAAACACCTGCTCTTTTAGCCCTAGAATTATCTCGAATTAAAACGGAATCTAAAGAAAGAATTAAAGATTTTAACCAGAGGTTTCTAACATTAAAAAATAAAATTCCAGTTGCTTCTCAACCACCCAAGGATATAATTATTGAAAATTATACTTCATCCTTACCAAAATATTCTGGGATGTTTGTTAAGAGAGCTGGGAAAACAACATTAGTAGAAACTTTTAAGGAATCCATTAAAGTCAAGAAGGATTCCATGTCCTATGAACTAGATAGAAGTGGGAAATCTGATACTTTTCCTCGTAGGAAGATTGAAAAACTTAGTTCAGAAAAAGATAAAGCATTTGATGTGGAACAGCTGCAAAATGTTATTCGGGAATTAACCAATGAAGTTGTAGGATTAAAGAAAACCAATTCTAAAGCTTCCTCTTCTAGGGGATATTTCAGAAATCAGTTTAGACAAAATCCGAATACAACTAATAAAACAAATACACCACCTAACATAGAGACAAATGAAGAAATTTTTAATACAGTTCGAGCAATTTTATCTTTATCTGAGACTCCTTCTAATCAAGAAATAACTGAAAATGAAGAAGAAGAGGAATCAGAAGATGATGAAGAATCAGAGGAACCTCAACAAGTTAATGGCCATTTCTAGGACAGTCTTGTAAAAGAATGTAAGAATAAGAGTCCACCTATAGGACAACATGCCTATAATACTCATAGTAGAACAGTTGCAAATACTCCTGGAGCTTCGTCAAGTTCTACTCCAAATAATGACAACAACAATTCACAACCTAATAAACAAACTCAATCTGGCAAACAGATTCAATCAACCAAAATTATCCAATCCATTCAAAACGCTCCAAAATTAGATGTACAATATGATATAATTGAAGATTTAAAGAAGACACATGCAAACATCAGTATGTACGACCTTCTTCAAATCTATCCAATGCCTAACAATCATGTTATAAATCCCGCCATGAGTTCAAATATTCCTAATACGAAACAAAATGTTGCTGTAAACAGTTCTAAAGATGATTCAATAGCAACTGATAAAGGAAAAGCAATGGCTGACAAAGCCTCACTAATAGGTAAGAATTCTAAATCAACCACACCTCCATTCTTACTTACCTTTGAGATTTTTAATAGGAATGTTCATAATTGCATGGTAGACTCCGGAGCATCCTCCAATGTGATGCCTTTATCAGTATGCAAAAGGTTGAATGGGAAATATGTTCCGTCAAATTCACAAATAACTCAATTGGACAGGACAAATGTAAAGGTTGTAGGGGATATGAAAGATGTTTTAGTCAGGATTGCTTGTAACCCTTCGGTTTATCAAATTATAGATATTGTTGTTGCAGATATTCCTGATGCATATGGGCTATTTTTAAGTAGAGATTGGTCTCAACAATTGAATGGATTCTTTGCCACGGACTGGTCAACATTATGGTTACCTAAGAACAGAAAGTCAAATCAGATAAAGATAAACATAGAAAGATATATGAAACATACTGTCACTAAATTACATCATCCTAGCGAACCTGTTTTATTTTCAGATTGCATTATTGGAAATTACATGTATGAATTAGGATTTGGTAATTTTAAAGCTGAAAATTCTACCTTTTTCTGAAAATAAACAGCAATCAGAAATTAGCAATGTGACATCTATTGCTCCTAACTCTTCACTCAAGGAAATTATTAATGATGTAGATAATCTTAATATTGTAAATATTATAGAAAGCAAAGTAGTTGTTAATGGTTCTACTTGGACTCTATATTTTGATGGTGCTAAATCCAAAGAAGGAGCCGAAGTTGGTTGTCTGCTGGTAGACCCTCAGGGAAATAAAACATGTATAGCTTGTAGGATGGAATTTAATTGTACAAACAATGCTGTGGAATATGAAGCTTTAATACAGGGTTTGAAAAAAGCAATTGATCTGGATATCAAAGAGTTAATTGCATACGATGATTCCGAAATCATCGTCAGACAGGTTCGTAACTCCATTCATTGCTTGTCTGAACATTTACATAGTTACCAACGAGAGGTATGGAACCTTATTTCCTATTTTGATGCATTTAACATAATTTATGTTCCAAGAAGTCAAAATCAAGAAGCAGATTTATTGGCAAATGTAGCATCAAAACTAATTCCGTCAAAAAATCTTACACCAGATTTCTTTTCAGTTGAATTGATTTTTAGGCCTTCTATACCAGATAATATTTTTAACTGGCGTGTATTTGATAATGATGTGCAAGTGCTGAATTTTATGATGAATGAGGATACCTTTAAAGATTCATCCATCGATGAAGTGACTCATGACGAAAATCTGCGGGATTTTTCGGTAATAAATGATTTTTGTTCAGTTGAAAAAGCTTTTGAAAAGGTAAAGCCGGTCCCTAATTCAGTATTAAGATTAGAAAATTTCTTTGATCTGCAGGATAAATTTAGATCTGTCCCTAATTGTAAAACTAACAGCTCTCAAATGAGGTATGAAACCATAAATTTAGGAACATAACTAAATCCCCAAACTATAAATCTAGGAATAGATTGCAACCCCGCAGAAAAAACAACATTTATAAAACTGTTTAAAGAATTTAAGGATGTCTTTGCATGGACATATGATGATATAAAAACCTTTAACACACAAGTCATGCAACACATAATTCCAATTAAGCAGGAGTCAAAACCTTTTCAACAAAAGCTAAGTAAATATCACCCGTCACTAGAACTGACAATTAAGAAGGAGCTAAATAAATTGTTAGCTGCCAAGATTATTTTTCCCATCAGACATACACAATGGGTAGCCAACCTAGTTCCAGTCAGGAAGAAAAATGGAGATATCAGGTTATGTGTAGACTTTAGAAATCTGAATAAGTCTTCTGAAAAGGATAATTACCCAGTTCCTCCCATGGAACAAATTCTTCAAAAGGTATCTGGGTCTGAGATACTGTCACTCCTTGATGGCTTCTCAGGGTACAATCAAATATTAGTATCCCCAGATGATCAATTGAAAACAGCCTTTAGAACTCCATGGGGAACATATGCTTACCGCAAGATGCCTTTTGGGTTAATCAATGCTAGAGCGACTTTTCAGCGAGCAATGGATATTGCTTTTAGAGGCTTAATTAACCATTCAGTCATTGTGTACTTGGATGATGTTACTGTATATTATAAACATCAACCTGATCATATAAATCATCTTAGAAAGGTATTTGAACGATGTAGAAAATTTGGAATATCCTTAAATCCTAAAAAAACAATATTTGCTGTTTCGGAAGGTATTTTATTAGGTTGTGTGGTTTCAAAGCATGGAATAATGATTGACCCTGCACGAACCCAAGCCATTTCAAAAATAACTTACCCTTCTAGCAAGAAAGCAATGCAATCATTTCTCGGTAAAATAAATTTTGTTAGAAGATTCATTCCTAGTTTCTCCGAAATCATTCGTCCTTTGCAGAAAATGATTAAGAAAGACGCCATTTTTAATTGGGGACAAACTGAAAAAGAGTCATTTTAGAAAATTTTAGAGGCCATTTCAGAAGCTCCTAGCCTTCTAAGTCCAGATTTTAACAAATACTTCATATTGTATACTTTTGCTTCTGACATCTCATATGCAACAGTTTTAACCCAATTAAATCAGCAAAATAACGAAGTACCAATCTCCTTTATGAGTTCAAATTTTAAAGGTGCCGAACTTAATTATCATGAAGTTGATAAGCAAGCATTTGCTATTTTTAAAGCTGTCAAACATTTTCGTCCATATTTATTGAAATCTAAAACGAAGGTGATAGTCCCTTATTCCTCAGTCAGAAATTTGTTAGTGCAAAAATATTTAGGTGAGAAAAGGGCACCTTGGATGACAGCCATTCAAGAGTATGAATTAGAAATTAAACCCTCAACGATAGTCAAACGTCAAGGATTATGTAAACTAGCTGCTGAAGCTGCTCATCTACCTAATGATAAAGATGAAACTGTCATTGATGAGGTTTTACTTACCAGAGAAATCTATTTCTATCCTCCACCACAGGATTCCTGGTATACAGACATAAGAATACTTTTGGAAACGGGAATTGCCCCTGATTACCTAGAACCAAGGAAGAAAAGAGCACTCAGATTGAAATCTGCTCCTTATTTATTAATTGATAATGTCCTTTTTCGGAGAAATTCAGACGGAGTATTGCTTCAATGTCTAGACAAAGATGAAACAAGAACAATTCTGAAGGAATTACATTCTGGACCAGCAGGAGGTCATTTTGATGGAGAAACTACTGCACATAAAATTTTTAGGGATGGTTATTATTGGCCTACCTTGTTTCAAGATTCCTATGCTTTTGTCAAAAAATGCCAGGAATGTCAACTTGCTGCAGGAAGGGTTAAGAAACCTGCTTTTCCCTTACAACCAATTTCAGTAGAAAGACCCTTTCAGCAATGGGGTATTGATATAGTAGGGCCAATAAATCCTCCCTCATCTAAACAACACAAGTATATAATAATTGCAACTGATTATTTTACTCGTTGGGCAGAAGCTGCATCATTAAGGGTTATAAACACCAATCAGGTTATATTATTTTTAGAATTCTTTATCATAACAAGATTTGGTGTTCCAAATTCCCTTGTTTTTGATAATGCTTCATATTTTTCATCAATTGAGTTAACTCAATTTGCTTTAGAGAAGGGAATAAGAATCATATATTCAGCTAACCACCATCCTCATGGAAATGGTTTAGCTGAATCAACAAACAAAATTTTATTAAAAATTCTCAAAAGAACTATTTCAGTTCATCATCATGATTGGCATACAGAATTAGTCAATGCCCTTTGGGCAGACAGAGTAACTCCTAAGGCTGCGATAGGTAACTCACCCTTCTTCTTAGTGTATGGAACGGAAGCTATTTTACCACCAAATTTATTTTTACCATCATTACAATTAGCTCAGTTTGTTCAAGATGAAGAATGTCCAGCAATGGAAAAGAGAATTAATACTTTGTTAAAACTTGAGGAAGAAAGAGAAAAGTCAAAACAACACTTTACAAAACATCAACAAATTGTGAAGTCTTGGTTTGACCAATCCTTTAGTTCCAATTGAGAATTTCAGGTGGGAGACTTAGTTTTAAAGTGGGCTAAAGTTCATGAGGACAAAGGAGATCATACTAAGTTTCAAAAGCTTTGGTTAGGTCCCTTTGTTATTGCTGAGAAGATAGGTCCAAGTACCTTTTGATTGCAAACACTAGAAGGTCAGTTTGAAGCATTCCCAGTGAATGGACTGATCCTGAAAAAATATTTCTGTTAATATTTTAGGTTTTAAAATGTACATAATTTGTTTACTGTTTGTAAATAACTTTATATTTTGGTTCAAACTGATTTACATTTTTGAAGGATGATGATAAATTCATAAGAATCATGTAACTCTCAACATCATTTTGTTATTTGCAACCAGTTTTGATTCTGTTAGTCAAAAATTTCAGACTGTCAAATTTTTATATATAATCAGTCAGTAATCTTTAGATGTCAACTGAAGAAATAGATGTAAATAAATAAATATTCCAGTTGAAAAGAGTCAGTTTGCTCGTTAGCTTGAAAATTATGACTGAAATCTTTTAAAATTTGTTCAGGATGATCAAAGTTTCTTAAATCTATACAAAACCTATCATTATTTTATTTTTAAGTATTACTCAGATTATTCTTCACCTTTTTATTTTTATAAAAGTTGGGATAGCTTATTAATATCCTTTTCGAAGCTTGTACTTTGAAAAACCTTTTACAGATCTCTACCATCAGTTTTCAAAATTATTTACAATCTGAAAACTTTTTAGAATTTGTTCCAGGCAATAAAATGCTAAAATGAGGGACGGGGGTCTCATCACGAGCCAACTGATTCATTTTCCGGTGATATTAATGACTGACATTACCATTTGGTCACCATGTTGGGTAATGATCTCTCATTTTATAAAATTAAAAGTTCAAATTTAGTAAAGAAAACATAATTTTTGATTGAAGAATAGGAGGTCTCATCACGAGCCGTCCTAATCATGATCATCAGTGTTGTCTAGAATAACTTCATTTCTGATCACCAGGGTGATGACTTTTGGTTTAAAAACCAAGAGACAAGAGGTCTCATCACGAGCCAGCTTGCTTATTCTAGACAGCTCTCGTGAATGATACTATCACATTGGGATACCATACCTAGATAGTAGTCTTCAATCAGAATTACTGTTTAAAAAGAAAATAAACGAAAAGAAAAGTATTATGTTTATGGAACAGATTCTGGAAGTTTTTTGAAAAGTAGATTTCTATACCTTATACTGATGGTGCAGGTTATTTTTACTATAAAAGTACTTTGTTTCGATCAGGATATTGTTAAGTTTATCTCTAACAAGATCTCTAGATGGAATATTTTCGATTTATACTTCTGAATATGAATAAAAATAATGGTTTTCATTTAGATAAAGAATTTTTTATTGTTTTTAATAAATTTTAAGATTTTGTTTATATCATGTATAAGTTGCATGAGCAGAGATAACTGGTTCACCCAGGTCATCGCCATTTGTTGGCAGTCAGCAACAACCCCTTCATTTTTCATTAAGATGAAGGGAGATCAGCTCTCTTTTGTGATTTACCTATTAAAGATTATAAAAGAGTGCCTTCAGAATCCTCGATTCTGAAGGTACTCTCAATTGTAGAAGAATCAAATGACATATTAGAAGTTGATGAAATTTGTTTCATAAACTTGATAATTAGTAGCTGTTAGTTTCATAAATTTTATATATAATCAATTCTATCAGTAATTAATTTACCTGATTATATATGTTGATTTAAGAGATTTGAAAGGATAGTATGCTAATTGTTGTTTAAAGAAAACACATTTCGAATTCATTTGAAGCTGGTTATTGATAAGATATTATAAGTTTTTATAATCCCTAGAACTAAAGGTGAATTATTAAATTAAAATTCTTATTAGACCTAAAAGTTCACATTCCATATCTAACTTAATATCATATCATTATCTTGTAAAAATTGTGTATATATATAGCTAGTGAAAAAGCAAATAAATGAATATCATTTTGAAATCTTCATATGTTATAGTTTTATAGCTTTATATCCTATCAAATTTGATTTGGAATATTAATGGATGGAATTTTGTAAAGTTTTAAAACTATATTTCAAAATGAGACTTTATGTATATACATGGCTTAAGTGTTAATTCAGATCATTAGTTAGTTGTATTGCAAAAATATTAGGGTTTACTATTTTTAAACACCATATCGTCATATTAATAAGCACGACCACCTTTCACGTATAATTTGGAGTAAATCATCAATTGACCGTTTTTATGAAGAGACATGACTCATATGGCTGATAAATAACACCTACTACTTGGAAATTTCGCATCATGTCTTATACCTGGGTGCCTATCCCTTCCCTCTTCACGACTCCATTCATTTCATTTCATAATCAGGATAGTAGTGAGGAAGCCATGGCTGTACTTAGTCGTTTTGAAATCTCAGGGTCAGAGCTTGTTGAAGCCGATGAGAAAGTTTCCCTGATATTTGAAAAGATTGGATGAGGGCAGTTCTTTAGGTGCTTTAGTGGCCATAACGTGGAGGTTACCAAACAGTTTGCTTTGAGTTTGAAAGAAAACGTAGCACAGGTTGGAGATTTCAAGTTTATCATTGACGAAGATAAAATTGCAGAGGCTACGAAGCTTCCACAAACTGGAGAGCGATGGTTTAAAGGTGGGAAAGTGAACAAGAAGAAATGTCAGTCCTTGCTGTTGCCGTTGCTGGCCAGTGAAAAACTGAAGATTGGGGTTTCGGTTAAGTTTCTAAAGCCAGAATGGTGAGCATTCTATGAGATCTTGGTCAGGTACGTATCATGTTATGGGCGATTCTCTCACCTGCATTATTATCACCTACGACTACTGTTAGCATTAAAAGGATGTAAAATTAATCTCCCCTTTTACCTATTGCAAAGTCTAAATAAAATGGCTCATTCGGTTCAAACTACCATAGGTAATCTTGATAGAAGTTTGTTCCTTCATGGCCTAGTCAAAATTATAATACAGCATCAACTGTCTCTTAATGGTAAATCGTGGGATGAGTTTTTAATTGAGTGTCAATTAGGGCCAACTCAATATTGGCCAAACCCTTCCCCAAAGACCCATAGGAAACGCAAGGCCACAGTAAAATCTGAAATTGGTGATGTTTATGAAGCTGAATCCAAGGATAAAGAGCTTCAGGAAGCAAATCCACCCATAAACACTTGTATTGATGATGATGGGGTCGTGAATGTAGCTCCCTATTTTGCTGAGACAACCTTGAACCAATCCCCATCTGATAAGTGCTTTAGTATACCTGCAAAGGCAGAGGGCAAGTTAACCAAAAATGAAGGTGTTAATGCTGTTGAGTATGGAAACCCCCCTGAGCTGTATACTCCTCGTAAACATGGCGATGAGTCCATGCATAAACTGGAACAACTAGCACAGGTGTGCTGTGACAGAGGGGGTTTTGAATCAAAAATTCTTGTGTTTGTCTGTATGAGGATAATTACTAGAAGCATGAATAATACACCTACAGCTTCCGTTCCTATGGCCACTCAACAGGGTACTTAGCCAGTGATTGTCCATCTTGAGGACGATGCTCCATTTTTGGTTCCTGAAACTACTCATTTGGATGAACCTACGCGTACAGATAATAATAATGAAAAATTGGCTAAAGACATTACAGAATCGTGTAAGGGAGAAGCTGCTCCATCGTGTATGGACGCCTATGGTTCAGGCCCCGAGCCATCTTTTATGACCTTTCCATCACCTGGTCAAGACATAGATAATCTAGATTCTTCTCAAGCAAATGATTCATGTCATGACAAGGAGGAAGCAACACTCCAATAGGTCCTTGACAGGGTGTATGAGACCAAAATTATAGAATTGAAAAATGAACTTAAACAGTGCCAAGCTAATGCAGCTTTGAAGGAGGTGGAAAGCAAGACGTATAGAGAAGAATTATTAAACTGGATTAACAGATGGAAGGAAGTGAACATCAAAAAGAACCAATACAAGAAGGAAAAAAAATCAATGATAGGTACAAATCAACATTTGCTTGAACAAGTAGAAAGGAAAAAGCTAGTGATCATCAGCCTCAAAGCCAAACTAGCCGAAGACAGAAGAGTGGTCGATTTACAAAATAGAACCTGATGATTATTTCCATTTTCAGTTATTTGGTTTATCTCTCTGTCAACAGGTAATAAAAGCTTTTTTGTGCATGCCTGTAAAATCCCAGATTTTATAGGCACGCATATAACTTATAGTTTCTTTTGTTATTTATGTTAAAATTGATTTTTAATAAGATTCTTTTGTTTGTTTAAAACAAGTGGGCATGTCATCACTATCCTCTACAGTTTCAGGACGTCTCGAATATTCTGGATTTCAGTTGGAAGACGTGGATGTTTATTGAATACTGGAATTTCAACACAGCCGTGAATATGCCAGTTCCTTTAAACCAGCAAATGTTTCAGGCTAGTTGTTTTTATTGTTATCTTCTAGTGACAAGTGTCTATTGAAAAGAGTCGATGCTCTTTGATAGTGATAGGACTCCTATAGTATTGCATACAACATTTATGAAAAAAACTGAATCGAAAGACTAATAGTATTATATAAGCTGGTAATTTTTATGAGATGCGGATGGAGTGACTGAAGAGAAACATATTCGAAATATTATTTTGATACTAGTTTTGTTCCTAGCTGAAGTTTTATCTTTGGAAGTGGAATGTGATTGGAAATCCTCAGACTGATATCGTTGATCGGTATTATTTTGGATACTTTTTTTATATTTCAGTATATAATCTTCTATTTATAATATTGAGACAGTATACTGTGTTATGCCTGTGTTCATTAAT
>LPNX010810769.1:383040-410644 GCA_001517045.1 Pseudotsuga menziesii | reverse complement strand
TTCAGAAAATTCGAAGTAATTGCTTATTTCAGTTTCTCTGTCAATGGTATTTTATAGCAGAATGATTCAGGTCGATGGTTTAAATATTTTCATTTAGATCTTACTCCTTATCTTTTTGTTCAACATTATATTAATTAATAGTTAATATAATATTCAAAATCGCTCTCAACTGAGATAGGATAGATAGGATAGTTAGAATAATTCAGTTAGTATCACCTTAGTATAGTTTACATTTAACAGTTGTTAAATAGAATTTGTGTAATTTTAGAATCAATTTAATAGTCTTTTAAAATTTAGACCATTAAATATTAAACCCTCCAAATTTGAAGACTTTCCTTAAGAAAGCAAATGTAGGATAACTTAGATAGTTGAAAACTAATTTTAGGGTTTATTTAGACATAAATAACTTTAGGATAGACTTTTACTGAATTTTAGTTTCTCCATAAGAGAAAAATTCAGTTGGTAGCAGGACCATAACCTGCGAGATTTTGCTATTCCAAACACACTGGAAGCTGCTTTAAGCTGATTGTGTGGGCATAATCTCCTTGCTGGCTTAGGTCAGAAAATCAGGCCAACACTTCCTTGGCTGTGTATGCTCTTTGCCGTGCACCTTGCGTGATCGCGGCGAATCAGAAACAGTAAGGAAAATTTTTTTTTCTTGTCTTCTTGGCTACATATGCTCTTTGTCGTGCACCTTGTGTGATCACGGCAAATCAGAAACAATGAGAAAACTTGAAAACGTAGACTTTTCGGGTAAGCTAACCAAGATCTAACCCCATTGTGTGGAAAAAATTTTTTTGTTTTTGTTTTTCGTTTTTTTTTTGTGATTTGCAGGAAAAAAAGGCAAGCACGGAGAACGAGAAAGAAGAGTCAAAAGAAAAAGAAAACCCCTTCCTCTTTCCATTCTTTTATGTACCTTTTAAACTTAGCTCACTTGGTCCGAAGTTGCTTTATTCCTTAATAGGTCTTGAGTTCAAGTCCTATTAAGTTACTTTTTAGTGCATGCAATTTCTATTTTCAAGTCACTTTATTGTAAAAGTGCATCTCACTTAAATAAAATAAAATAAAAAGTGAGTCACTAAAGTCGTTTAATTTATTGCCACACTATTTAAAAGTAACATTATTGTAAAAGTGAACATCACTTTTTTTTCAGAAGAAAAAATACCGGACCTTGATATTCATAATTGAATCAAAGGACATCATATACATTTTGCCTGCTATGGTAATCCATCATCTAAGAAACTTATAAACTTTGAATACCTTCTAATCACTATAGATACAATGATACCTACCATGTCACCAAAGCATGAGCATTAATGGACAACAAGGCTGCCAAGTTCAGGCTTTTAATCATCATTCCTGTAAAATAGGTCAGAAGTTTGCAAAAATTTATGGATCAAATGACCATGAAACAGACAAGTCCTAAGCATAACAAGAAGGCTAAAAGTCTCTTCAAGTTAGCTAGGCTTATGAACAAACATAAACATGATTATGTGCAAAAAAGTATGGGCTAAATCCCAACACATAGCTTTTAAAAAAGCTGAAAGTTTCCATGATCAATGGTCATGCCTTCCAAAGATTCTAAAAAGTTTCTAAAACCAGTATCAAGTGATAGAGCCTTTTTTGAGAGACTGTAAGCCTATTGGTTATGCTCATGATAAATATGCTTGATGGTCACTGATGGAAAAAATTGCAGCATATATCGTATGTCCTCACACCAGTGACTCAGATTAGGAGAGTTTAGTGATGTAGTCCTGTTTACCCATGAGATGATGACAAGGGAATCACCGAATATATTGAGAAGAGGGATCCCCATATGTTTAGTCACAGCAAGGAGAGCCCAGAGAGCCAGGAGCTCGGATCTTGTATTAGTACTACTGCCACAGCCCAAATAAAAGATTAAAATATGAGAATCACTCAAATATATCACAAAACCTGCTCCTCCTAGGTTCCCATCAGCTGCTCCATCGAAAAAACCACATGGGAAGGTGAGTTGTGGAAAAGAACCAATGCATCTGATTTTTTTCTTCTTTTTTGGAACAAAATAGAGATGCATTAGCACTTTAGTTTGTTGAATGATAGAGTAGATAGTGGGTTTCTGGTTATCAAAAATACAACCATTCCTTAGTTTCCAGATGCTCCAGAAAAAGAAGAGGGGCAGGTACGTAAAAGTTGTGCCTACACAAAGTTTTTTGAACCAAAATTCAAGGAAGAGCATTCGATAAACAGGTGTTGTACCTTGTCTTCTCCCTTCCTATAGAGAATGCAAATGCTCAGCCCCTAACAACCATGGCATTGAAGTTTATCCCAGGTTAAAACTTTGTTCATAATTAGAAGCCATATAAAACATCTTATTTTTGCTGGTATGTTAAACTTCTAGAGAAGGTTCAGTACAAAGGATAGGTCAAAAGAAAGATCAAAAAATATTTCAAGATGCAATCATAACCAAGGGTCGCAGTGAGATTCCCAACATAGTTTTTATAAGACCACAATAATGAGTCAACCTGGTAGGAGAGCCCGATTCGACCATATTCAAGCCCTGATATATAGTTGTTCCAAAGTAGTTTCCATTCTCCTCCCAAATCCAAATCATCAGTAGTGAGCCAATAGTGTCGAGCATCAGGAGAGTGATTTCTAGCCTGATCCAGCGTAAGTATGCCATAGTCCTCCAGGTATCCCCACAAATCTAATGGGAGAGAGTATGGTGATCCCATTCCCACTATCGAATCCAAGCCCACCCGAATAGTCTCCCCATTTCCAACATGCCAGGTAAATCCTCTGCCGAGCCAAGATAAGGTATGCATGAAACCTTTCCAGATCACGGATACGCCCCTAACTGAGAAAGATTTGTTTTGTATCCAGGATACCACAGTAATATTTTTCAAATATTTCACAGATAGTATCTTGAACCAGATTCCATTCCCATTTAGGGATGACCAAAATCTCTTAAGGTGCAAGGATATACTGAACCAACCCAAATGTTTTATGCCCCAACCTCCAAGAGATGAAGGTTTAGATAATGTCAGCCAATCTGCAAGATGGAATTTTTTACTATCCCCTGAAGAACCCCATAGGAAGGAAAATATCAAAATTCTAAGCTTATCTAGGATGGATGTAGGTACATGAACCAAATCCATCCAATACACTGGCAGACTAGTAAGAACAACTTTTATCAGGACAAGTCTTCCCCCGATGGAGAGAAGTCGAAATGACCAATGCTGTATTCTTTTTTCAAATTTCTTAATAAGCCAGTGTCAATCTTTAACTAGATAACCCAACGGTTTTAAAAAGTAACCAAGGTAAATAAAACCCGAGGATATATGATCAAATTAGAAGGAGAGAGATCCAGAGATCCTATTTAATATCCCATATTCAACGTTGTTGTACAGAAAACTGGATTTATCCATATTAATACACATGCCCGAAGCAGCACAAAAGGTCTCCAAAATAACTTTAAAAGCAACCCACTCCTAAAAGGTACCAATTCCAAACATTATCACATCATCTACAAAGAGAAGGTGAGTGAGAGAGAGCTGGGAAGATATCCTCATTCCCATGATCTTCCCATTCCTACGAGCATCATCAATCAAGAGACTGATCCCTTCAATGACAAGAATAAACAATAACGGAGACAGCGGGAAGCCCTGCCTAATACCATGGGATGCAATGAAAAATCTAGAAGGAGATCCATTAACAAGCAGAGCAAAATTAGCTGAGGACAAACAACCCATTATCCAGTTGACACCCACCAGAGGAACACCGATTTGAAGAAGTATGAGTCTGAGATAGGACCCATTCACCCTGTCGAAGGCTTTAGAAAGATCCAGCTTAAGAATAAGAGCACATCTGTTCTTGGTTTTGACAGTGTGGAGGACTTCTTGTGTTATGGCCAAAGGTTCAGAGATCTGTCTATTTTTTAAGAACCCAAAAAACTGAGGAGAGACAAACTTATCTAAGAAAGGCTTAAGGCGCTGGGTAGCCACCTTGGAGATCAGTTTATAAACTAGATTACACAAAGAGATTGGTCTGAAGTCAGCAAAGGAGTGGGGTTTATCCTTTTTGGGAATAAGATCAATGAAAGTAGAGTTCAAAGAAGGAATAAATCTACCTTCCAGCCTGGATGTTTCAACCAAATTGACGAGTTCATCCCCCAAGAGATCAAAAAAATCCAGGAAAAATTCCACTGGCAAACCATTGAGATCAGGAGATTTATCTTTTTTGAAGGATTTTAATGCCCTTTCCACTTCATCCAAGGTAATCTGGGAAGTGAAAGACAACATCTCCTCATGTTGTAGAAAATAGGGGAATAAGCGAATGACTTTCAGCTAAGCCTCAATATTGGTCAGATTATCATCTCTGAAGATCTACTTGAAATACCTAACTCCCAATTCCTTTAAACCTTTATCATCCTCAATCATATTTCCTCCCTCATCAGCCAGGCCCCAAATGGCATTATGGTTCCTCCTAGCAGATAACACATAGTGAAAAAATTTGGTATTTGCATCACCCAGTGAAGCCCAGGTCATCCTGCTTTGGAGCCTGGAAGATTGAATTTCATGATCCCTTAATCATTTTAACTCTTCTCTCAGAGCCAGGAGCCTGTTGTGACCAGAAAGGATTAACAGACCCGTGGAAGAACAATTTAAGAGATTATTAATTTATTCATCAATGAGAATGATCTAACCTTTCATCTCTAGGGTCTTCTTATGCGTCCAAACTTTGACTTTCTCTTTCAGGATACGAAGCTTCAATGAGAGATCCTCCATCCCAGAAGTGGAAGACCCAAGGGGAAGAAGAGGCCATTATTCCCTGACCATGTTTACAAAATCTTCGTTGGACAACCATGAGTGGTTAAACTTGAAAGGGAAAGGGCAAGAGATAGTATCCTCCTTCCATTAAAAACGAACAGGATAGTGGTCAGATAACAACAAGGGATAGGTCCAAACCCTAAGCCTGGGGAGAAGGTCAACTAAGTTGATAGAAAGTAAGAACCTGTCGAGCCTTTTACATATACCTTCATCCCCAGACCTTCCATTCCGCCAAGTAGGCCCTGCACAGGAAGGAGCAATGTCGATCAACTGAGAAGATGAAAAAAGATGCGTGAAGAAGGGCCCAAGTGGATCAAGTAGGGCCTTCTTGCCCCAGATTTCAGACCCATTCAGGGTTAGATTTAAATCTCCTGCAAGAACCAGATTGGGAAGGGAAAGAAGGCCTCCCCTAGCTATCGCATTCCAGAAAGGTTCACGATTAATATAAGGCCCATAGCAGTTGAGTATGGTAAGAGTGGAGGAGGAGCCACAAAAGAGAGCTTGAAGGAGAATACCCGCAATAGTACGAAAGGATTTACATTTTATATGAAGTGGGTTCCACGCCGAAATAATACCCCCCAAGAGTCTAGATAAGCTAATTGCACCAAATTCCCATCCCATATGAGTTTTAGAGAAAGCTAACAGCGTAGGATAGGTGTTGTTCATAGTCTCTCGAAGTAAGATTAAATCAGGAGAAAGACAAACAAAAAGATCATGGAGGCTTTTTTGTTTGGCAATACCTCCCAGGCCATGAACATTAAGGGATGGTATTTTCATCAAGAACCATTTATAGGGGGTGTATTTGCTCCAAGAACCCGATGAGGGGAGAGTGGCTGATGACGAGCCACATTTTTTAGCCCAGTTGACAGAGGAGTAAATGGAATGGTGGGCGGGGATAAATTAGAAGACGAGAGAGGGACCTTTTTATTTTCTTTTTGAATAGTGACATTTTCAAACCGGATGGAGTCTAAAGGTAGGACTGAAGGTGACAGGGGTGTTTTAGCAGAGAAGATATCCAAAGAAACTTGTAAGGAAGGGTCTACAAAGGAGGGGGAGGTGACGGGGCTATGGGGAGAGGAATAAATAGTCTAAGGGCGAAGTCCAGCAAGAGGTGGAAAATCGAAATTTGAGAAGATAGAAGGTGGCACAGAGGGGAGAGATGGAGAAGTGGGCCTCAGAGAAGGTGAAGGGGATCGAAGGGGTGAAAGAACCTCCTTGGAGTCAAGAGAGTGGTCCGAAACAAGGGAAGGGAGAGACCCCAAAGGCACAGAGGCCTCAGCAGAATAGGGTAAAGAACCAAAACTCACCACAGAATCCAGGAGAAGTATTTCTTGTTCCGACGCATCATCAAAAAAAGAGCAAGCATTTGTATAAATACCTTTTGCTGGACATCACTTATTCTACAAAAGTGATTCACATAAAAGCAACTTTATTGTAAAGTGATTGTCAAAGGTTGATCTTGGGAAGAGGGTTTTTTTTTTTAGTTGGTTAAGTTAATATCTGCCACGTCATTATTGTGGACATCTTCAACATTTTCTTTGATTAAGCATAACTTCATCATCTAGAATTAGTTTTCAGTGCCATTTTTTTTAAAACCACATATTTTTTCGAGCTCTTTGCATCTAGACAGTTACTTTCTGTTCTTTCAACCATTATTTTACAGTATGGCCTCCCCTTGTGATATTATACTTACAAGTTCTAACTATTTCTCATAGAAATCTCATATGGAGGATGTTCTGTGAAGTAGGGGACTTTTCAGAATAACCTCAGGGAAAGAAATAGAACCCACTAATGATGATAAGAAAAGTAAATGGGAAAATACATGTGATGAAGCTCATGGATTGATTGGGATGTCAATCTATACTGATTTGCGATTCCACATATCTGGAATTGATGAACCTGATATAGCTTGGGAAAAGTTGGAATCTGTGTTTAGTAAACACAATGAAATTCGGGGTCATCAACTTGAGAATGAGTTGATTTCCTTGAATCTAAATGATTTTTCATGCATTCAAGACTATTTAACTAAGTATAAAACTCTTAGACTCTTATGTGAAGAATGCAAGATTAAGAAAGAAGAAAAACAATGTATTTATCATATTCTTTCCAAACTTGGACCTGCATATTCTGTTTTTGTATCTACATTCTACTCCATGAAATAATACTTGACTGCAGCTACCTATCAAGAGCCTAGTCTTGAATCCTTTTGGGATTCCTTAATTAGAGAGAAATATAAGCTCATTCATCTTGGAATAATTAACAATGCAGATACATCTGGGAAATACTTATTGTCCCAACAGAAAGAAAAGTCCAAGCCTCCCAAGAAACAAAATTTTCGCAATAATAAGCCAAACAACAAAGGTCCCAAAGCCTCTCAGTCAGCTCCTTCTTTAAAAAATGACAAAGGATCCAAGCCAAAAGGAAAGAAGACTGAGCGTCATCGCAATTTTTGTGGGAAAGATAATCATGATGAATCTAAGTGTTTCAAGAAGATGGAAGCCTTGGAAGCAGCAATGAAAAAGCACCACATCAGCCTGGATTCATCTTCAGAATCTAACTCTCATGGACATGCACTTTGTGCTTCTAGTTACTCTTATACTGCATATTCTTCTTCTACTTCAAATGAGTGGCTCATTGATTCTGGAGCATCTTATCATATGGCTAAGGATCAAGCCATCTTTTCTACTATGCATGAATGTAACACCAAACAAATATTTGTTGGTGATGATAGATCTCTAAGTGTTGTACGATCTGGAACAATTCTAGTAGAAAATGGTCATTTCAGTGATGTACTCTGTGTTCCAAAAATTTCCTGCAATTTGTTATCAGTCTATCAAATTACTCATTCGAGTGAAGGTAAAACTTTGACGTTTACACCTCACCAAAAGTTGTAATCAAGGATTTTAAAAATCCTCAAAATGTCCTTGCTACTCGAACTGTTGATGATATTACTAGGTTGTACAAATTTAACAACTTTGGGTCATAACTTTTTCCTTCAATTTTTGTTGCTCATAGTGATAACTTGAGCAAACTTTGGCATGAGCAATTTCGTCACTTAAATTATCACTCATTGCAACAACTATGTAAAGACAATATGGTGATTGGTCTTCTGATGGTATCTTGCAAGGATGGTGTTTGTTACGGTTGTGTACTCGAAAAATATAATTGGGATAGTTTTAACAAATGTGCCTCTTGGCACGCCTCGGTTCCCTTGGAGCTTGTGCATAGTGACTTGTGTGGTCCTCTTCCATCTGCTTCCTTTTCTGGTTTCAAATATTTCTTAACTTTCATTGATTACTACTCTAGGCACACTTGGGTTTACTTCCTAAAACTTAAGAGCAAAGTATTTAACATGTTCTTGGCCTACAAGGCCCTTGTTGAAAAACAATCTGGTCATCAAATTATTAAGTTAAGATCTGACAATAGAGGAGAATATGTTAACAACAAGTTCACTACTTTATGCATTGAATAAGGAATCCAACAACAACACACTGTTCCATATACACCACAACAAAATGGTGTATTTGAACAGAAGAACCACACTTTGAAAGAAAAGGCTAATTGTATGATCCACTCTAAGGGACTAAGTCTTCAATATTGGGTTGAGGCCATAAATTGTGCAAGTTACATAGTTAATCGCACACCCACTAAATTTTTACAAGGTATAACACCTGAAGAAGCATGGAGTAAAATTAAACCAGATGTAAGTCACTTCCGTGTGTTTGGTTTTGAAGCATGGGCTCACATTCCAGATGAAAAATGGAAAGCATTGTAGCCTAAAAGTGAAAAATGCATATTTTTTGGATATTCAGAAGATGTAAAAGGTTATATAATTCTTCAGCCACATTCTCATGATATAATCATTAGAAGAGATGTTAAATTTGATGAAAATATCTTGGCCTGTGAGCCTAACTTGGTGGGTGTGCCATCTTTGTCCTGTGAGCCTGATTCGACGATTGTGCCTTCTTCTTCTTCTTCCAACTTCCTTGACAAGTTTCCAACTCCAGTTTCTGATGATGATAGTGAGGATGAAAATCCACCTCCGCCTGCTCACGTTCCTCCAATTGCACCAGCACCAATACTTCCTTGATGGGTCCGTTTAACATGTGAAGTAGCTGGTGATCTTGCCGGTGCTCCTAGAGATGAACAACGAACACGTTCTCAGTTTCAGCAAGCTTATTCTCTTTTGGCTTAAGTTTCCAAGAATTATGATCCAGAAACATTTGCAGAAGCTTCAGGAAATCCAGATTGGGATGCATCTATGGATGAAAAATATCGTTCCTTAATGGCGAACGATACTTGGGATCTTGTTCCTCTTCCAAAAGGAAGAAAAATTGTCAGATGTAAATGGGTCTACAAAACTAAGTATGCATTAGATGGAAGTGTTGAAAGACTTAAGGCAAGGTCAGTTGCCAAAGGTTTTTCCCAAGTTGAAGGGATTGACTACAATGAAATCTTTGCTCCTGTCGCAAAAATGAATTCCATCTGCCTTGTTCTTTTCCTTGTAGCCTTACATAACTGGGAATTCCATCAAATGGATGTCAAGTCTGCATTTTTACATGGTAATTTACAGGAGGAAATTTACATGGAACAACCTCCTCGATATGTTCAGGATAAGTCTAGCCTTGTTTGTCTCCTTAATAAATTTTTATATGGCCTTAAGCAAGCTCCTAGAGCTTGGTATGCCAAAATGGATAGCTTTCTCCTTGACACTAGTTTTTCTATATGTCATTCTGACCCCAATGTCTATACCAAGAAATTAGGAAACCATCTCATCATACTTGTTCTTTATGTTGATGATCTTATCCTTACTGGTAGTGACCCTAAACTTATAACCCATGTGAAATCCAGTCTTACGCAAAATTTTGAAATGTCAGACTTAGGACATTTGCATTATTTTCTTGGTTTCCAAGTCTTGCAAACCAAAGAAGGGATCTTTCTTTCCCTGTCTAAGTATGCTTGTGATATTCTTCGTCACTTCCACATGGAATATTATAAACCCACCTCTTCTCCCTTCCAGTTTGGAGTCAAACTTTATGCCACTTGTACTTCCCCTGAAGTAGATTCCACCTTGTTTCGTCAGCTTGTTGGTAGTATTTTATACTTGACTCACTCCCGTCCTAACCTTTCCTTTGTCGTTGGTCATGTTGCTCATTATATGCAAACTCCTCATGAAAGTCACTGGAAAGTAGCAAAAAGAATACTTCGATATATTCGAGGTACAATTCAGTTTGGGATTCATTATAATACAGGGGGGATGTAACCAGGAATATTTCACCTTCTACAGACAGAAGTTGTTCCTCTGGTCTGAATGGTTCAAATCCAGAATAAATGAGTGAACGACAAAGGATGAAGACCCTCCCTGGATGTCATAGACACCTGGAATACTACTTCGATAGTGAACCTATGTACTTGCAAACAGATCAAACACACAAACATATCAAAGCTACAAGAAAATCATCTACTTATCCATGTTAGTGACTAAGGAATCTAACAACATGTACATGCGAAATCAAAACAACAGTAATGTGGGATGGAAATCAGCTTTGCATTAAGATGTGTGAAGAAGTTTACAACCAATGAAGCCTTAGTGTTGACATGCATCTCCACGAGATAAACACTTCATCCCCATAAGCTCCAACTTTTCTCTCTATGCTCTCCAATGGCTTGAGCCAAGTAGTCAATCCAACAGCATAATAATATCTCTAGAGTTCTCTCCCTCAACCATTGACATGAGCTTGTATTTATAAATCTCAATGGATAGGAATGGTTGAGAGATTTGTGGATGAGGTGGCCTCTAATATCCTATGATGGGGGATCTTGAGCTCAACTGACCCACAATGATAGGGATAAGGGAGGACACGAGGCTCATGATCTAGAAGCCTTGAGAAACTTCTCTTTTTCTCATTTTACCCAGGGCACCGCTTTTCTTAGCTTATGACAAAGCAGTTTAGACGAGAAACGCATATGGGCCAAAGGTCATAGGCGGTGGCATTGCTTATGGGAAACAAGATTTAGGTGGTGCAAGCAAGGTACCACTCATGGTTAACAAGGAAAGTGCGGTGCTAGGTATATTCATGTAGAATTGACAAACAACATGGGTTTCCACTCTAAGTGCTAGGATTAAGGGCAAATATGTAAGCCAAAGGTCTTATCACATGGTGGTGATAGGATTTGGGTGTAACAGAATGCCCCCCAAAGCGTGAGTCTTAGAGGGATATGATAAACGAAATATTTGAGAGAACAAGTTGTCGCTACAAGGTAAATATGTTAGCTCGATCGGAGCATGTCGTTAAGTAGGCATCTATAGTACATCAATATTTTTGACTCATAGACACAAGTAACCAACTCATGGCTACAGACCAATACAAGGTAGATCCATGAGAGGAATAAACAAGCATGGCTACTGGAATACAGCGTAGATCCATGTGATAGAGGACTCATAGCTGCCAGACATATAATGTAAATTTATGTCATACTGACACAAATTTGAGCATAGCCACGACCATACAAATGTGGATCCATGCTAGATATAAAAAACTCCATCACAGCCTGGGGAAAAGCAATGAGTGCTTAACAAATACCCTGGGTCTTTGTCTCATCTTCCATAAAGTATGATTCTATCCATGTGATTACAATTATCTAAAGTCGAACATGGTAGAAACCACTTGATTACTGGCCAATGATGTGAACTGTTAACAAGTGCTAGGGAGATCACCATTGATGTCAATGATTCCCAAGGTATTGAGCATGAATAGATGTCCTAATGTCGAACACCCAGTTGATTTTATCGATTAAAGGTCAATGATGTGAACCTATGTCAAGAGCGGGAGAATCTGTCATTAAGGCATACAGATCTCAAGGTACTAAGTTTTTTTTCTAAGACTATTTCTCGGATGATGAGCTGGTGTCGATGGGAATAGTCTCATCGAAGGAGGGCCATGATCAGTCCCACATCAATGACACAAAACTCGGAACATAGATCTGGAATGATGTGAATGTATTAACCATAAGACTGACTCAAAAAGTACTAACACAGAAACTGTTTTTACTATTGAGGAAAAACTTCTTCAACTTCCCTTTGAACAGCGGGTGGCATGACCAAAGACTTGGCAGCATGACTGAACTAGACAAACTCACAGTGCGATAGTGGATAATGTATTCTTTTGAAAGACTCAAAGGATTGACATGACTCATGAAATTGGATCGTCACGGAGATCAGTTGAATACCCAATTGACTGAAATGATATGCATACAAGTGCCATGTTCAAAGGTAACGACAAACTACTGCCATTTATTTGCAAAATGATTCCCTTCCCATTACCCCCATCATGATCGATGAGTGCCTCTTTTCAGTTTTACGAGTTCAAAGAGGGTAACAAACACTCGGTATAGCTTGTCTGAAGACAAGTCCAAACTCATATGTTTTACGAACCTGAGAGAGGAGGGGTTCGTTCTCTAAAAAGGGTCTCTCAATGTTTAATTTAACAAGTCCAATGAAAGAAAACTCGGTATCATTCATGTTTAGAGAGTCTAAATGACCAGAGAAGAAGACTCCAAAGGGTCCTTTTTTCATATGATTTAGTCCCTAAGGCCCGAAAAAGTATAAAATCATACCTTAGAGAACTCTTCCAGTCATGGTTGGCTGGAGTGTTCCTTTTTCATAAATAGTATATTCAAACCGAAAAAGAGATAACCTACCGTCAGAGAGATGACTCTTCAAATGCTTTAACGAGCGTGAAGAATACAAGATCACTCGACAATCTTTTCATATTTAAGGAGTCCAAAAAGAGTTTAAAGAAGACTCCATTACAATTTTTCATGTTTGAATCCAGAGCACGAAAAAGTAATAAACTAAGCTCAAACCAAATTTCATGTGTTAACTAGAGCACAAAAAATGAAAAGTAAGCTCAACACCATCTTACTGTTTTTAACGAGCTCGAAGATTAGTTGAAAGAATGCTCAAAGATTGGTTTTATTTTTATGCAAGATTGAAACCAATGGGTAAAATATACTTGAAAAGATCCCATTAACATGATATACAGAGGTTGATGACACGAACGTTTTGGACCTTTCAGACCACTCTTCTTGTACACGGGAGAGACCGGGACACTCCTTAAGAAGGTGGTCCCCCTTGCAAAGCTTACAAGGGAACTTGGGTTTTCCGAATGTTCTCTTAGAACGGGCACCATCAAGAGCAAATGGTTGCTGCTTTTTCTCTTTCTTATCCTTCTTCTTCTTACCCTTCCCTTTCTTCTTCTTCTCACCATGACTACTAACCATAGATATTTGGTCAGGCGAAGAAGAAGAAAGGGGTGAACCAACAACCGACAAAGAAGGAGAGGGATTAGGTTGAGTTCAATCCTCTCCCAAATGAGAGGTGGCATTTGAGACATTAGGTGTAACAGGAATAATCAGATTAAAAATCCAGACTGGTAATCCTATAGTTAATCCAAGAAGATTTAGAGTGGCAATAAAGGGAGGACCAATACCTTCACTTGGAGGGAATACAAAAGGTACACCTTGGAAAGGGACCTCTTGAGTGGTAGTCCCAGATGAGGATTCCATCTCTAAACTCTTTAATAACCCCCTAACTACCACACACAATCAAGTACTACTCAAACTAAAAGCAACAAGCAAACATGTGAAAGGAGTGGATAAGAGTCAGGAATCTCACAGGACAGGCCAAAAGGATAACTTAGATGGTTTGAGGATTCCTAAAAGGGTCTCTCGATATACGCAAGGTACGTGGGAGCTCAAATCAGTAGTAGTACTATCTAATGCATAACCATACATAAGGGCCCTTTCGATATACAATCGAGTACGTGAAGTACCTTTCTATATACCTCAAGGGTATGTGAAAGGTCGTTCGATATATCGACAGTACGTGGAAGATCCGCACGAGCCTCAATATGTAATGCAGACAAAGTAAAGACATCTCATATGCTTAACGACACCTGAACACGTCTCTAACTTATCACTCAAATTGCTAAAAGTTTTAACCTAGTACTACCATTAATTTTATCTTGTGCGTTTAGGTGGAACCATGGACTGAAAACTTGAAATTAAATAAGATGCACACTGATATATATGATAATGCAAGTTTTCCTCTTCAATGAAATTCTACCTAAGAGAGGGAGAGAGATTTACTTTTCTTCTCAAAAATGCACACCCAAATGCAAATGCAATTCTATCTTTTCAAATGAAAAGTGAAATATCAATGCACCCCAAACAATCTTCAAAGCAAATAAAAAAGATATCTAGAGGACATCTAACATAAATAAAACAAAAATGTTTCCTATCTTCTCATGCTTGAAAAAGATGCATAAAAACTTAAAGGAAAGATGATTTCACTAACGTTTCCAAACAGAACTAACTCTAACGCACGCAAAGCTGAAAACATATATTTCTTGTTAATGAAAGTAAGATCTAGAATTTCGAACAATCATGCACAAAACAAGAAGAAAATCATTTAACAAACTTGCGAATAAAGCAAAAGAAAGATAAAACTAAAACTTCTGTTTGGAACAGACAAGGAAACGAAGAATCAATCTCTCCTATCAAGCACTGAAAAAATCAGCATGTAAAAGGAAACAAGAATCACCCAAGTAAAGAAAGAATCAAAACAACATGGATCACTCACGCATTCCAAGCCCAAAACAAACTGAAACATACTCATGAAAATGAAATTTATATTTCCAATCCGAATGAATAATATCTACAAAAAAGAGAAAGAGGTTTCAAGAAAAGAAAAGAATGTAAAAACTAATGCAAGAAACACAAACTCTCTTTGAATGCAGAAAGAATACAACAATCAAAGTGACCGCAGAATACACTTCATTTTCATTAAAAAGTAAGACAAAAGCACACAAAAAATCAAAATACAAAGTCTGGAACATGGCCTACCTAGCACCGCGCTGGAGAGGTCTTGACAGAGCTGTTCTGGACCAGCACTGCTTCTAAATAACAGAACTCAGGAGGTGGCACCGCGTACTGCTAACAAGGTTCAGGAAGTGGCACCGCTTCTCACCAACAACATAAGTGCAGTTCCCTAAATAGATACAAAACAAAAGGAGAACGAAAAATCAAGTTATAAATTGATCAGATCAAGGCAAAAATTGATGGATTGACAGTAAAAAAGAGCATAAAAAGTTGAAATAGTTCAGATTTGAATAGATCTGAAAGTTACAAACCAAAATTCACTAAGTTATATGGCAGATCTAACTGAAGAGAGTTGGAGATGGATCCTAGATTCGAACAAGAGTTCAACAACTGAGGAAGATCAGATCAACTGATATACTTAACAATTCCCAGTGGAGTCGCCAGATTTGTAACCAGGAATATTTCACCTTCTGCAGACAGAAGTTGTTCCTCTGGTTTGAATGGTTCAGATCCAAAACAAATGAGTGAATGACAAAGGATGAAGACCCTCCCTGGATGTCGTAGACACCTGGAATACTGCTTCGATAGTGAACCTGTGTACTTGCAAATAGATCAAACAGACAAACATATCAAAGCTACCAGAAAATCATCTACTTATCCATGTTAGTGACTAAGGAATTTAACAACATGTACATGCGAAATCAAAACAACAATAATGTGGGACGGAAATTAGATTTGCATTAAGATGTGTGAAGAAGTTTACAACCAATGAAGCCTTAGTGTCAACATGCATCTCCACTAGACAAACACTTCATCCCCATAATATCCAACTTTGCTCTCTGTGCCCTCCAAAGGCTTGGGCCAAGTGGTCAATCCAACAGCATAACAATACCTCTAGAGTTCTCTCCCTCAACCATGGACATGAGCTTGTATTTATAAAGCTCAATGGATAGGAATGGTTGAGAGATTTGTGGATGAGGTGGCCTCTAAGATCCTATGATGGGGGATCTCGAGCTCAACTGACCCACAATGATAGGAATAAGGGAGGACACGAGGCTCATGATATATAAGCCTTGAGAAACTTCTCTTTTTCCCATTTTACCCAGGGTACCTCTTTTCTTAGCTTATGATAGAGCGGTTTAGATGAGAAACGTGTATGGGCCAATGGTCACAGGTGGTGGCATCGCTTATGGAAAATAGGATATAGGTGGTGCGAGCAAGGTACCACTCATGGTTAACAAGGAAAGCGCGGTGCTGAGTATTTTCATGTAGAATTGACAAACAACAGGGGTTTCCACTCTAAGTGCTGGGATTAAGGGAAAATATGTAAGTCAAAGGTCTTATCACATGGTGGTGACAGGATTTGGGTGTAACAGGGGAAACCTTTGTTGGTTGGTTTCACTGATTCGGATTGGGCCGGTGATCTTGATGATCAAAAGTCTACTGCAGGTTATGTTTTCAGTCTGGAAACTGGACCTGTCACTTGGGCTTGTAAGAAACAACAAGCTCTTGTTCTTTCTTCAGCAAAAGCAGAATATCAAGCCATAGTTAATTCCAGTTGGGAAGCTTTATCGCTTCGACAGATCCTTTCAGAGTTTGGATTCGAGCAGCTGCAACCTACTCCACTTTGGTGTGACAATCAAAGTGCCATCAAGCTTGCCAAAGATCCAGTTCTACAGCAGCGTAGCAAACACATTGAGCTACACAAGCACTTCATCAGAAATCGTGTTCATGATCGTGTTATTGAAGTGCTCTATTTCCCTACAGATGATCAAGTTGCCGCACATCTTCACCAAGTCTCTTAAAGAGGGAAACAATCCACAACCCCAACCAAATAGCTACTTGGAGCAATTTATTATGCAAAATAAAGAAAGTTACATGAGCTTCTCATAATCGATCAACTAGCCAAGGACCCTCTATGCTCTTTAAATAGAGATCATAAACCAATCGAGTGTTAATCCACAGATCAATGGTAGGTATGATCTAAGAGAAGTTGAATCATCGGATCACTCTATGTCTAGAACATATCGTGACTGTCGTATTAGAATATTTACAAATGCATACTAATGCATACTAAAGAAACACACTTTTACCTAACGGATATATTACACAAGTTGATCTTAACTAACTACCAAGTGTCTAAATATCCTAACATCCCCCCTTAATAACAACTTGGCATAGGATTGAAGGATTTAGAAAAGTGACACTATTAGGAGAAGGAAGGAGGCATTAGATCCTATCCCCCTTTAAGGACACATTCCTGAGCTCCTAACATAGACCAAAGTTTAGAAAGCTTCGCTTCTATAAGAGACTTGGTGAAGATCTCTACAACTTGATCATCTGTAGGGAAATAGAGCACTTCAATAACATGATCATGAACAAGATTTCAGATGAGGTGCATGTGTATCTCAATGTGTTTGCTGCGCTGATGTATAACTGGATCTTTGGCAAGCTTGATGGCACTTTGATTGTCGCACCAAAGTGGAGTAGGCTACTGCTTCTCGAATCCAAACTCTGAAAGGATCTGTCAAAGCCATAAAGCTTCCTGAGTGGCATTAACTACAGCTCGATATTCTACTTCTGCTAAAGAAAGAGAAAGAGCTTGTTGTTTCTTAAAATCCCAAGTGACGGGTCTAGATCCCAAACTGAAAACATAGCCTGTAGTAGACTTTTGATCATCAAGATCGCCGACCCAATCTGAATCAGTGAAACCAACTAACAAAGGTTTCCCCCTTGTACTGTAATGAATCCCAAACTTAATTGTACCTTGAATATATCGAAGTATTCTTTTTGCTGCTTTCCAGTGACTTTCATGAGGAGTTTGCATATAACGGGAAACATGACCAACAAAAAAGGAAACGTCAGGACGGGAATGAGTCAAGTATAAAAGACTACCAACAAGCTGATGAAACAAGGTGGCATCTACTTCAGGGGAAGTACAAGTGGCAGAAAGTTTGACTCCAGACTGGAAGGGAGAAGGGGCGGGTTTACAATCTTCCATGTGGAAGCGACGAAGAAGGCCACAAGCATACTTAGACTGGGAAAGAAAGATTCATTCTTTGGTTTGTAAGACTTGGAGACCAAGAAAATAATGCAAATGTCCTAAGTCTAACATTTCAAAATTTTGCTTAAGACTGGATTGCACATGGCTAATAAGTTTAAGGTCACTACCAGTAAGGATAAGGTCATCAACATAATGAACAAGTATGATGCGATGGTTGCCTACTTTCTTGGTATAGACATTGGGGTCAAAATGGCATCTAGAAATACCAGTGTCAAGGAGAAAGCTATCCATTTTGGCATACCAAGCTCTAGGAGCTTGCTTAAGGCCATATAAGGATTTCTTAAGGAGACAAACAAGGCTAGAGTTATCCTGAACATATCGAGGAGGTTGTTCCATGTAAATTTCCTCCTGTAAATCACCATGTAAAAAGGTAGACTTGACATCCATTTGATGGAATTCCTAGTTATGTAAGGCTGCAAGGGAAAGAATAAGGCGGATGGAATTCATTTTTACGACAGGAGCAAAGGTTTCATTGCAATCAATCCCTTCAACTTGGGAAAAAACTTTGGAAACTAACCTTGCCTTAAGTCTTTCAACACTTCCATCTGATGCATACTTATTTCTGTAGACCCATTTACATCTGACAAGTTTTCTTCCTTTTGGAAGAGGAACAAGATCCCAAGTATCGTTCGCCATTAAGGAATGATATTCTTCATCCATAGCTGCATCCCAATCTAGATTTCCTGAAGCTTCTGCAAATGTTTCTGGATCATGATTGTTAGAAACTTGAGCCAAAAAGAGAAGAGGCTCGCTAAAACTGAGAACGTGTTCGACATTGATCTCTAGGATCACCGGCAAGATCACCAGCTGCTTCACATATTGAATGGACCCATAGAGGAAGTATTGGTGCTGGTGCAATTGGAGGAACGTGAGAAGGCAGTGGTGGATTTTCATCCTCACTGTTATCATTAGAAACTAGAGTTGGAAACTTGTCAAGGAAGTTGGAAGAAGAAGAAGAAGGCACAATCGCCGAATCATGCTTGCAGGCTAAAGATGGCACACCTTCCAAGTTAGGCTCGCAGACCAAGAGATTTTCATCAAATTTAACATCTCTTCTAATGATTATATCACGAGAATGTGGCTGAAGAAGTCTATAACCTTTTACAACTTCTGAATATCCAACAAATATGCATTCTTCACTTTTAGGCTGCAATGCTTTCCGTTTTTCATCCAGAATGTGAGCCCATGCTTCACAACCAAACACATGGAAGTGACTTACATCTGGTTTAATTTTACTCCATGCTTCTTTTGGTGTTATACCTTGTAAAAATTTAATGGGTGTGTGATTAACTATGTAATTTGCACAATTTATGGCCTCAGCCCAATATTGAAGACTTAGTCCCTTAGAGTGGATCATACAATTAGCCATTTCTTTTAAAGTGCGGTTCTTCTGTTCAGCTACACCATTTTGTTGTGGTGTATATGGAATAGTGTGCTGTTGTTGGATTCCTTGTTCAGTGCAGAAAGTAGTGAACTTGTTGTTAACATATTCTCCTCCATTGTCAGATCTTAACTTAATAATTTGATGACCAGATTGTTTTTCAACAAGGGCCTTGTAGGCCAAGAACATGTTAAATACTTCACTCTTAAGTTTTAGGAAGTAAAGCCAAGTGCTTTTGGAGTAGTCATCAATGAAAGTTAAGAAATATTTGAAACCAAAAAAGGAAGCAGATGGAAGAGGACCACACAAGTCACTATGCACAAGCTCCAAGGGAACTGAGGCGTGCCAAGAGGTACGTTTGTCAAAACCGTCCCGGTGATATTTTCCGAGTACACAACAGAAACAAACACCATCCTTGCAAGATACCATCGGAATACCAGTCACCATATTTTATTTACATAGTTGTTGCAATGAGCGATAATTTAAGTGACCAAATCACTCATGACAAAGTTTGCTCAAGTTATTACTATGAGCAACAAAAACTGAAGGAAAAGGTGATGATCCAAAGTTGTTAAATTTGTACAACCTAGTAATATCATCAATAGTTCCAGTAGCAAGGAAATTTTGAGGATTTTTAAAATCCTTGATTACAACTTGGTGAAGTGTAAACTTCACAGTTTTACCTTCACCCGAATGAGTAATTTCATAGACTGATAACAAATTGCAGGAAATTTTTGGAACACATAGTACATCACTAAAATGACCATTTTCTACTGGAACTGTTCCAGATCCTACAACACTTAGAGATCTATTATCACCAACAAATATTTGTTTGGTGTTACATTCATGCATAGTAGAAAAGATGGCTTGATCCTTAGCCATAATATAAGATGCTCCATAATCAATGAGCCATTCATTTGAAGTAGAAGAAGAAGATACAGTATAAGAGTAACCAGAAGCACAAAGTGCATGTCCATGAGAGTTAGATTTTGAATATGAATCTAGGATGATGTGGTGCTTTTTCATTACTGCTTCCAAGGCTGCCATCTTCTTGAAACACTTAGATTCATCATGATTATCTTTCCCACAAAAATTGCAATGACGCTCAGTCTTCTTTCCTTTTGGCTTGGATCCTTTGTCATTTTTTAAAGATGGTGTTGAATGAGAGGGTTTGGGACACTTGTTGTTTGGCTTATTATTGCAAAAATTTTGTTTCTTGGGAGGCTTGGACTTTTCTTTCTGTTGGGACAATAAGGTTTTCCCAGATGTATCTGCATTGTTAATTATTCCAAGATGAATGAGCTTATCTTGCTCTCTAATTAAGGAATCACAAAAGAATTCAAGACTAGGCACTTGATAACTAGTTGCAGTCAAGGATTTTTTCATGGATTAGAATGTAGACAAAAAAACATAATATGCAGGTCCAAGTTTGGAAAGAATATGATAAATACATTGTTTGTCTTCTTTCTTAATCTTGCATTCTGCACATAAGAGTCTAAGAGTTTTATACTTAGTTAAATAGTCTTGAATGCATGAAAAATCATTTGGATTCAAGGAAATCAACTCATTCTCAAGTTGATGACCCCGAATTTCATTGTGTTTACCAAACACAGATTCCAACTTTTCCCAAGCTATATCAGGTTCATCAATTCTAGATATGTGGAATCGCAAATCAGTAGAGATTGACATCCCAATCAATCCACGAGATTCATCACATCTGTTTTCCCATTTAATTGTTTTATCATCATCAATGGGTTCTGTTTCTTTCCTTAAGGTTATCTTGAAAAGTCCCCTGCTTCGCATAACATCCTCCATACAAGATTTCCATGAGAAATAGTTAGAACTTGTAAGTATAATATCACAAGGGGTGGCCATATTGTAAAATAATGTCTAAAAGAATAGAAACTAACTCTCTAAATGCAAAGAGCTCGGAAAAATATGCGGTTTTAAAAAAAACGGCACTGAAAACTTATTCTGGATGATGAAGTTATGCTTGATCAAAGAAAATGTTGAAGATGTCCCCAATAATGACGTGGCAGATATTAACTTGACCAACTAAAAAAAGAACCCCCCTCTTCCCAAGATCAACCTTTGATAATCACTTTACAATAAATTTGTTTTTAAGTGAATCACTTTTGTAGAATAAGTGATGTTCACTTTTACAATAATGTTACTTTTAAATAGTGCGGCAATAAATTAAAACACTTACTTTACTTTTTATTTTATTTTATTTAAGTGAGATGCACTTTTACAATTAAGTGACTTGAAAATAGAAATTGCATGCACTAAAAAGTAGCTTAATAGGACTTGAACTCAAGACCTATTAAGAAATAAAACAACTTTGGACCAAGTGAGCTAAGTTTAAAAGGTACGTAAAATAATGGAAAGATGAAGGGTTTTTTTTTTAATACTCTTCTATTTCGTTCTCCGTGCTTGCCTTTTTTTCTTGCAAATCACAAAAAAAAATGAAAAACAAAAACAAAAAAAACTTTTTCCACACAATGGGGTTAGATCTTAGTTATCTTACCCGGAAAGTCTATGTTTTCAAGTTTTCTCGTTGTTTCTGATTTGCCATGATCACACAAGGTGCACGGCAAAGAGCATACGTAGCCAAGAAGACAAGAAAAAAAAAACTTTCCCTTGCTGTTTCTAATTCGCCGCGATCGCGTAAGGTGCACGGCAAAGTGCATACGCAGCCAAGGAAGGAAACAGTCCGAGACTAAAACAGTAAAGATCTAATAATCAAACTGATAAAATATGAGAGATTTAAAAAAAAACCAAATCCGTCACTGTAACATTATACCTTCAGATTTGTTGAAATGGGTGTTTCTGGATCAAACGGAAATGGTTTTCAGTGAAATGAAAACTATTTCCCAATGGAAACGATGCTCCAAGCGCAATGGAAAAGCTCCCATAGGACAAAAATTCACAGAAACTCCACAACCAAAAACCCTTTCAAAGTTTCGGCAACACCGATTCCAGATCTTGATCAAAATCAAAAGCAGCTCTTCATAAACGCTCTGATACCATGTTCGGGTACATAGGGTACTCCCAAAAGATCAAACAACTTGAACAACCGCTTCACACAAATAGATCATAGATCAACACACCGATGTTTGTCATGTGGTTAAAACCCTCGAGAGGGAAACAGTCCACGGCCCTAGCCAAATAGCTACTTGGAGCAATTTATTATGCGAAAGAAAGAAAGTTACATGAGCTTCTCATAATCGATCAACTAGCCAAGGACCCTCTATGCTCTTTAAATACAGATCATATACCAATCGTATGTTAATCCACGGATCAATGGTAGGTATGATCTAAGAGAAGTTGAACCGTCGGATCACTCTATGTCTAGAACATATCGTGACCTCCGGATTAGAATATTTACAAATGTATACTAATGCATACTAAAGAAACACACTTTTACCTAACGAATATATTACACAAGTTGATCTTAACTAGCTCCTAAGTGTCTAAATATCCTAACACCTACCCCATGCACTAGGGTGGGTATTGTTATTATGTCCTCCATATGCATTGAAAATGACAAGTGAGGTTTAATGATAAAGAAAGTAACCATGGGAAACTGTCGCCTTAAAATGCCTTGTTGCTTGCTCATTTAATTCTTCTTTAAGAAGAATACCACATATTAGGGAGTCTTGATTAACAACTTCCCGATTGCTTTGATGTTTACTAGCCCACCAAGCCCACCAACACCAATCACACTAGACAAAACCAATAACTAAGTGATGCTTGACCAAGTATTAAGGATATAAGTATTCAAAAAGTATTCATCCATCTCTACTGGAGGAGTTATCATCAGTATGTGGCTTTGGAGACATGGAATTTTCATGATGCACCCTTTAGCACCCGTACTCAATATCCATGGTGGTGGTATCTTCCCACTATTGTTCTTGTGCCTCTACCTTTGCTTCCCATTCCAGTATGCATCTATGCTCCTCCTGGGAAACGCTCAGTCTCGTCACTACCATTACCGTCGTCATTTGCCTCCATTGCTGATCAACATGAGGCGAAGAAGCCCATGAAGAGTCCCAAAACTTCCATGCCTAAGCTTGAGCGAGTGGCAACAATGACAGAGCACTCGAATGTTGGGTGATCGTCCATCCTGCAAAATCATCCTCCTCATCGCCACGTTTTGAAGTTGTGCCACTGCTGTAAGATGAATCGTTGGACTAGACGATCGAATACGGGCTCATCTCGGGCGGAGGAAGAGGAGGAAGGGTCCAAGGAAAACTCAGGTAATGCTAATAATAGTGTTGTTGCTGGTGGTAGGGAGTTTCCAGCAATGACGACCCTGCAATTTCCATGGATTCTCATTCTGCAAATTGACATATCGGAGCTCCTGTATTCTGCAATTCCTGCAAATAGAAGCCATGAGAAGCTGCAAAATCATGCCTTGACCTAACTGTTTGCTTCATATATCGTCTACGTGACTTGCATCTTGCTCATTTTCCACTCAATAATGGAAACTAGCACTTTCCAATCTATGCATCGACACTTCTTGAAAACACAAATTGCATGCACCTCGACAGGTTTCACAATTGTTTCATGCACCATGCAATCAGGTATGCATGCACCACGTAATTGAGAAGACATGTTGAATATGCAATGATCCATAGTTCGTTGTTTCCAAATAACTCACATTAGCATATTACCACTGCAAGGTGTGTGACATCAACCCGACGCCGGGGGTGGGAAACAATCCCCGAGAAAAATATCATGTTTGCAACTTTCTCTACAACCAATGACATTTCATAAAAATAAATTTAATTAAAATTACGTTTAATAAAAAAATGGTTTTGCAAAGTCTAACTATGTGAAGACATAAAAATTTGTATGTGTACAGTTGAAATAATCTCCCTGCACAAAAACTATATATCCCATGCAGAGACATAATAATATAGATAGTTCTAGTTGAAGACATTGTCGAAGTTGTTTTAGCTTCGGAAACACCAAATCCATAGTATTATCCCTAAGCATTGGATGTTTTTAATATTGAAATTGGAAATCTCTAGTTAAGATATTTTGTGGAAAAATGTAATACCGTAGTGAGGGGTTTTAAAGAGAGCTCCAATGGGTTTTGGATCATGAATTGAAACATTTATGATTTTTTATAATGGATCAAAATGGTATAGAAACAAAAATCCCAAACACTTGTTTTGTTTTATTTTGAAAAAAAAAACAAAAAATATGTGTAACGATGCATTGTTGAAAAAACATACTAAAATGACTTCAAAAATGGTATGACTGATGAAATTTATTGTAACATCCCCCCAAAATAAACATTATTTAGTAATTATGTTTTATTTTGAGTTGGTGTTTTAATTGAATAAAATTGGTTGGATCTAAAATCTGCCAATAGATCCTTGGAGGACGGATGTAATAATACAATATGATTAAATCAAATTATGAATGAAGGAGGACAACCACGCTAAATGATGAAATTATGCATCCAATAGTGGGGGACAAGGAAGAGTTAACCTTAGGGTTGTTGAAACATGTGTCATAAGTGCATTTATGACACTAGAGACACCCTAGAAATCACGGATTTTTTTAGCCATAGAAATTCCAAGAGGAATTGGCTACATGCATAAAAATACCTGGGCAAAATAAACTATAAGAAATATGCATATGAGGGAGGAAGGATGTTGCTTAGTATGCTAGAAATGTATTCTTGCTGTGTGAGCACTCTGTGTTTGGAAATTTATTTCTCACTAATTGACGGAGATATGAATCTGAGGTTGATTGTCACCACTCTTGGCATGCATAATTTAACTCGAGGGTGATTAAGGGAAGACAACAACTTGTTCCTAATATACAGTTGGGTGGAACATGGATGTTCCTACCGCATTCGGGATCGCTATATTTCCAGGTTCCATTAAATTTTTAAATTACGCAGACTGTTATTTCTTTATATATATGCCAATATCAGGAAATTATCTATATCAGATCTTAGGTTGTTCTAGATGGAAATTGTAAATGCTTTATATTAATAATAGATCCTGTTATGTTTCCTTCCAAGCATTATTTTGATTTATAATTACACTCTGGGTATGTGAAATGATTTGATAATATAATTCTCGTATCCTCTATGCATTCTTGCTAAAAAGGAAATCTCTTTCTGCACATTATATTTGAATGCGGTAAATGGTTTATCTAGATCTGGAAGCACCTACAATAGATTTAATGGATTGACAGTAATTTTGCCCCTGCCACAACTTTATTTGAGACGGCTAACTGTGCTCTCTAAATAAAAAATAAAATATTTGTTATATATTTATAACTAGGAGGTTTAATCCTGACACAGATTACATGAGATCTATTCATAACTGTTAATTGGGTTTATTACAGATTAAAAACTAAATTGTGCTTTAAAAACTTTCTTTTCGCATGGACATGAAGGCAACATCCATTGTTAACGGTAAACAAGAGTTATGGATTAATCTGGATCTTAATGTCTTAAGCTAAACAATTTATTTGTTAACGCAAACTGTGTAAGGGCAGTATGTATTATAGATTTATCTACTTCGAAATGGAAATTTTAAGAGATTTAAACCCTAGATCGCATATTCATATCACTAAGGAAGATTTAACATAAGTAAATCACAATTTCCTAGTGGTTTAGGAAATACATAAAGGAATTTCAATATGAAATCTTGTAACCACAATTAATGAACAAAGGACTCATTATTATTTCTCAGAGATCTCATAAGACCCTTTGGGTCGTAGCAAGAATCACAACTAAAAAACCTTTTCAAATATCGAGAATACGAATCATTAACACGGTGCATCCACAATCGCTTAAAAACAAACCTTAGGCTCTTACCAACAAAACTTCTAAGTGTGAGAAAACGATTTGTGGAAACCCATTTCGAGAAAAAGTTTAAAGGAAACCCGCAATTCGCAATCAACAAATTGTGGAAGGAAAATTGCATAAGGTTCATTTGGGAAAATTTTTAAGGTCAACTCACAATTGCGGAAGGGTATTTGCAGAAAAATATTTTTGGAAAATTTTAAGGTCAACCCACAATATGCAATCTGAAATTGCAGAAGGGTATTTATGGAAAACTATTTTGGGAAAAATTTAAGGTCAACCCACAATCCGCAATATGCAATTGCAAAAGGGTAACTATAGAAGGATAATTGCAGAGGTTCATTTGGAAAAAGTTTAAAGGAAACCCACAATCCGGAATCCACAAATTGTGGAAGGATAATTGCAGAACGATAATTACGGAGGGTTCATTTGGAAAAACTTTAAAAGAAACCTGCATTCTACCATCCGTAAATTGCGGAAGGATGATTGTAGAAGATTAATTTAAAAAAACAAACCCGTAATCTGCAATTTGCATTGCGGAAAGATCAGTGTGGAAGGCTAAATTGCGGAATGATCATTACAGAAAGATAGATTTCATAAAGTTCATTGCAGAAGCCTATTAGTGGAAGGATATTTGCACAATGATAGAAGTAAAGTATGTTTCAGTAACATAACGAAAAACTAGGACATATGTCTTTAGCAGCTTGTAGGTTATTTTTTTAATGATGTACCTTATATATATGTTATATCATTTTTTTTATATATGCATTTTTGAGGTGTGTGTGTTTGGTTATTTTACATCGGTGTGTTTATTTGGTTATTTTACATATGGTATCAAAGCCAGAGGTTCAACCCTGTTTCCTATGGAAACATCTAGTTTCCGCTGACCACACTAAAATGCTATTCTAACAATAATTTTTCTTTTTGCTTAAAGATTCCATTATCATTTTCAATAGAACCACTCCTCTCAACTTGAGAATCAACATGTTTTAGGTTTGCAAAATTTAACTGTGCTTTAGGATGCACTTTATAAAAAACGTTACGCATAGTCCTTCCATAAGAAGATATGCCAATAGATGAATTTTCTAATGCAGATGACGTTCCATTGGGAGGAAACATTCAGACCATTGCCATTTTCATTTTCCTACATCACCCCATTCATAGAAGGAATAACTTTGCCTCCTTTTGGTATTGGATTTCCCCGAAGAAAGAACAATATGTACACATTTTTTCAGATAAGACTGTCTGTAAAGTAGATGATGAAACATGGTCATCGTTACAACAATACTAGTTGGAATTTTACATCTTGCAGTAAATAAAATATTAGTTTGAATCTTGAAAACTATAAAAATTTGAAGATAGGAACAATAATTATTTCAAAATTCTATATTATTTATATATATCCAATCCATGATAGTTGTATATAGTGACAAGTATTTTAGAAAATGTTTGACAAACATGAACATTCAATAATAAAATAACGATATATGTCATGGCACATTAATACCTTCTCATATGCATAATAATGACTAGAGTCTTATGAGTAGCCTGTATGGACAATGGTACCTAATAGAGTATACTCTAGCCACACAACCTGTAATAGAGGCATAATAGTAAAGAGTCAATATTTTACA
>LPNX010810769.1:343646-376512 GCA_001517045.1 Pseudotsuga menziesii | reverse complement strand
AGGGCTGGGGAACATGAGGATGTAGTGTGCAGACTTTTCCCGCATACCCTCAAAGGAGCTGCTGCATCTTGGTACTTTGGGTTTCCTGCTAATTCTATCCTGGATTGGGATACTTTCGAGAGAATTTTCAGAAGTAAGTATGCAGTTCAAAAGACTCACGCGACCCTTATGAAAGGACTATGTGCACTGAAGAAAGAGAAAAAGGAAAAAGTGCACTGTTTCACACAAAGGTTCGCAGCATATCTTAAGAACTTTTCTGAAACAGACAAGCCTTCAGACAAAGTACTAATTGAGTACTATACTTCAGCTTTGGGTCCTGTTCTGGCCATGTTTGTGAAAGGTAGGGCCAAGCCTACTCTGACTGAAACCTATGAAGAAGCAGAAGTGGTGGAGGCTGAGAGAGAGAGTATTGAAGATTACCCTGAACAATCAGGAGAGAGAAGGAAAACTTTAGTGTTCACTAAGCCTAAAGAGGAAAAAGCACCAGATTATGAAAGTATGGCCAAAATGATGCAAAATTTGTCTAATAAGATCATAGACTTGGAAAAAGAGAAGGAAACACAGAAGTTCTACAGGCCTTATTTTAAGAAAAGGGAGGAGAACAATCAGTCCCAACCTCCTCCTCACAATACTGCATCTATGAACCTGACAAAGATAGGGATGGAAAATTTCTGCACCTTTCACCAGCAACCTCACTCCGAAAGGAATTGTCCGCAATGGATAAATTCAATGACGTTAGTTATGAATCAGATGTTAGATTCGAGACTAACGGAAGAAGATGATGATGAAAAGAAAGAAAATGCTGCTTCTACTTCCACAAAGGAACAGGAAGAAGAGACTATGGCATTATGGAGTTCTGTCTCCTTACTTGATGCAGAAGAAGATATAACTAAAAAACACAAAGATGTCAGGGAGGCTAACGTGACAACTAGAATTCAAGGGACGGTTAGTAATGACAGTCTCTTACTCCCAAAGATCAGAAGGCTGCAAAGAAATATCAGGAAGAAATTTCAAGATAAATCCGTGGCGGATAAGACTCCGGAATTCACTATTACCACCCAGGATCCTAAGCAAAATAGAACGCTGCCTGAACTAAACAAAGAAAAGGTGAATGCTGATAAATCTCAGCTCATTAAACAACAAATAGAATATGATGTTGTTGAGGATTTAAAAAAGATAAAGGCAAACATCCCTCTGTTTGAAATGTGCAAAGTACCTCAACAAAAAAAAAGGTTGTTGAAAGCGCTGGAAACATCAAAGGAGGAGCGGCCCGCTGACAATCAACCTCTGGACGAAGAAGAAATCAGAGAAGCTAGCACTAGAGGTAAGTCTAAAACTAAACAGCCGCCCTTCCTCCTGACATTTGAAATTTTTAATCATAACGTTCACAATTGTCTAGTAGACTCAGGGGCGTCAATTAATGTCATGCCCATATCAGTATGTAAGAAAATCAATGGGCAATTTAAGCCAACCACGTGGAGGGTGGTGCAATTGGATAGGACAGACGTTAAGGTAATTGGTGAAATGGAGGACGTTCTAATTCGTCTGGCATCAAACGACAAAGTATGCCAAGTTATCAACATCGTGGTGGCTGATATACCAGACGCTTATGGCCTGGTCCTGAGCAGAGATTGGTCAGCTAAATTGAATGGATACTTCGCCTCAGATTGGTCACACCTATGGTTGTCGTACAAAGGAAGCCCCAATCAGATTAAGGTTTTTAGAGAGCCTCACATGAAGTACAATGTTACCCAACTGGATGAGAAGAATATACCAGTCGAACCTATGTTGGGAAACTACTTTCTTGAACTGGAACCAGGGAACTATCAAGCGGAGAAGGCCAGTGACACATCTGACACCCAGCCTGAACTCCTTCGATTCTCGCAGGCTTATGAGTTTGATTGTAAAATAGTAGATTTAGCACTAGAAGTAGATTCTTTTTCAGTAGATAATGTTTTTTGGACTTTATTTTTTGACAGATCTAAAACTTTAGAAGGGTCAGGGGCCGATTGCGTCCTCATTGATCTACAAAAAAATAAACACTTCCTGTCCTGTAGATTAGAGTTTGAGTGTACTAACAATACGGCTGAGTATGAAGCACTACTGCAGGGACTCAAGAAAGCGATTGAGATAAAGGTTAGTAATTTAAAAGTTTTTGGGGACTCAGAGATAGTTGTAAAGCAGATAAGAAATCAAATACATTGTGTTTCCCCCCACTTGAAAGCTTACAAAAGCGAGGTATGAGTTTTCGTGCATTCAATATTGTTTCAATCCCAAGAATGAAAAACGCGGTCGCTGATCTTTTGGCCACATCAGCTGCCAGGCTGGTACCCACTAATAACAGATGTTCCATTGAATTACTTTTCAGGCCCTCTGTACCAGATATGATCACCAATCTAAGGGTGTTCGATGATGACCAGCAAATCATAAAATGTTTGACCAATGAGGATGTATTCAAAGGAGCGATCATCGATGATGAAAAACACCAAGCCGAGATTAAATTTGACAATTTCGTCCCTAAAGGAGTCAGAACATTAGAGAAGATGTTTGACTTGAATGAAAAATTCTGAAGACCCGCTAATGTAAAGACGCACAGCTCAACCCTGCAGTTCGAACTGATAAACTTGGGGACTGAGACGGATCCTAAGTTTGTGAACCTCGGCAAATGTTGTTCACCTGCCGAAAGGGATAGGTTTGTCAGTTTGTTCAAGCAGTACAAAGATGTCTTTGCCTGGACTTACGAAGATTTGAAGACCTACGACACCAGCATTATTAATCATATCATCCCTGTTAAAGCAGGTGTCAAGCCATATCAGCAGCCGTTAAGGAAGATGCACCCCAAGTTGGAGCCACTGATTCAAAGCGAGGTGAAAAAATTGCTGGATGCTAGGATTATTTTTAAAGTCTGGCATTCAGAGTGGGTGTCAAATTTGGTGCCGGTCAGAAAAAAGTCAGGAGAAATCAGACTTTGCGTGGACTTCAGAAACTTAAACCGCGCCTCAGACAAAGACAACTATCCGGTGCCTCCAATGGAGCAATTGCTACAGATGGTTTCTGGTTCTGAATTGTTCTCATTGTTAGATAGATTCTCTGGCTACAACCAAGTGTTAGTGGCCGAGAAAGATAGAATGAAGACAACGTTCAGAACTAAATGGGGAACTTTCGCATATAGAAGAATGCCTTTTGGACTAATTAATGTTGGCGCGACATTTTAGAGATCTATGGACATAGCTTTCCGTGGACTGATTGGACGAAGTGTGGTGGTCTACCTTGATGATATCACAATATTTTCAAAGAAAAGAGGGGAGCACGCATTCCACCTAAAGCAAATTTTCGAGCGCTGTCGGAAGTATGGCATTTCCCTCAATCCTAAGAAGTGCGTATTCGTGGTCACAGAAGGCAAATTACTGGGGCATATAGTTTCAAAGAGAGGTATATCTATAGACCCAGAAAGAATCAAGGCCATTGAACAAATCCCCATGCCCCATAATAAAAAAGGAATGCAATCCTTCATGGGGACAATAAACTTCGTGCGTAGGTTTGTGCCTGATTTTGCTCAGACTGTCAAGCCACTGCAGCAGATGGTCAAGCAGAATGCATAGTTTAGGTGGACTGAAACTGAAAAGATTGCTTTTAAAAAAATCAATACTGTGGTTGCCCATGCGCCCTCCCTGAAAAGTCCAGACTTTGATAAAGACTTCATTATGTACACATTTGCATCCGATGATTCATTGGCAGCCGTGCTTACACAAAAAGAGGACGGGGGTGATGAATTCACAATCTCTTTCATCAGCACTGGGCTTCAAGGGGCTGAATTAAACTACCCAGCCATTGATAAGCATGCTTACGCAGTATTTAAGGCAGTGAAGCTTTTCAAGCCTTATATATTAAAAAATCGGACCAAGGTAATAGTCCCTTACCCAGCAGTAAGATCTCTCCTCATTCAGAAAGAATTGGGAGAAAGAAGGGGCAACTGGGTAACAGCCCTTCAAGAATACGACCTTGAATTCAAACCAGCTACTATAGTGAAAGGTCAAGGGCTATGCAAATTGATGACTGGAAGTAGAAAAAACGAAGAACAAGCATGGGAAGAGGAAGCCGAATTGCATGTAATGGATGTATGCCCTCTGTTTACAGCTCCTGAGTCCTGGTATAGGGACCTTGTGCATTACTTACAGTCGGGGATATTACCAGAACATTGGAATTCCAAACAAAGAAGAGCTCTGCGTCTCAAATCAGCCTCCTATCATCTTGTTGAAGGAGTGTTATTCAGAAAGAATTATGACGGGGTTCTCCTTACGTGTTTAGAAAAGGAAGATGCAAAGAAATTAATGGCAGAATTACATGACGGTCCGGCTGGGGGTCATTATTCTGGCGACACTACAGCCCACAAAATCCTTAGAGCCGGTTACTATTGGCCTACACTCTTCAAGGATGCACATGCACATGTCAGGAAATGTGATATTTGTCAAAGGTGTGGTGGAAGACAGCCCAAGGCAGCTGCACCCCTAAAGCCTGTTATGATCACAGAACCATTTGAACAATGGGGGTTGGACATTATCGGGGACATAAAACCAAATTCTTCCCTGCTGCACTAGTACATTCTTACTGCGACTGATTATTTCACCCGCTGGGTCGAAGCTATCCCATTGCGCAAGATCAATGAGGACGAAGTCATCAGCTTCCTACAAGATCATATCATGACCAGGTTTGGAGTTCCAATTTCAGTAGTTTTTGATAATGCGAAATACTTTTCATCAATTAAATTGACTGCATTTTCTCATGATAAAGGGATAAAATTACATTATTCTGCTAACTACTATCCGCAAGGGAATGGCTTGGTTGAATCCTCCAATAAAAACCTCATTAGAATCTTGAAGAAGACTATCATAGAAAACCAACGAAGTTGGCACTCATCCTTACCCAACGCCCTGTGGGCTGACAAAGTCACCCCCAAGTCTGCAATAGGAGTATCACCCTATACCCTTGTGTACAGTAAGGAATCTATCCTGCCTCCCAATATCATGCTGCCATCTTCCATACTAGCTCAAGAGTCTAGGGGGTCGGATGATGAGGTTCTCCAAATAAGAATATATAATCTCCTGAAGGCAGAAGAGGCCAGATCCAAGGCTAGAGAACGTTTTAAACAGCAGCAAGAGTCAGTTAAGAGATGGTTTGACAAACATAAAGCTGGGAAAAAATACTTTGAGGTAGGAGACTTAGTCCTCAAATGGGATCACCCCCATGATGAGAAAGGAAAGCATACCAAGTTCCAGCAGTTATGGGTAGACCCTTTTCAGATTGTAGCCAAACTTGGCCCTGCTACATATAAGCTGCAAGATTTATAGGGATGGGAGGAGAACTTGCCAGTTAATGGTTTGGTTCTCAAACCTTACTTTTCTTGAGTTTCTTTGATTTTTCTACCTTGTATATAAATAAGCTGTAAGTTTGTTTTGGAGTCATGCTTTCATTCGATTTAATTTTAAGTTTTTGATTTTCAATAAGGGGAAAGAACTCGTGATTGTCTGAAGGATATTAAGGTATTTTGGGAATAGCAAATACGTTGAGTGTCAGCCTATGTGTTGCTAAAGATTTCTTCTAGCCTAACGGTTTTCTCGAATAAAATGCTGTGTGCATTGAAGTCCTGCTTAACCACTGTGATTTAGACCGGATTTGAAGAATTTGGAGTACTATGTCGGGGATCCATCCACGTCACATTTAAAATGTTCTAAGGAGCGACAGTAAAGGACCCATGGGCAGAACCAAGGTGAACAGTGTATTAAATATAAATGATCCCATGCCAAGAAACGAATGCCAAAAGGCAAGCAAAGAGTCAAAACTTCTATAAAAGCATCATAAATCGAAGCAAGTGCTAAATCATAAATACTAAATTGCTAAAAGATCCTCTCCGTCCATGAGCTGAAACTTAAAGTACACCATTCACACAAAAGGGCACTATGGGATAGAGGATCCTGAATTAAAATTCAGTAAGAAAGGCGTGCGGAAGGACTTAGATGAAAGGGACAAAAGTCCAAAAGCACAAAAGTGTTAAAATGGCATGGGAACGAGGAACAAATGAATATTGTTGTTTACTGTCTGCTATAACCCCGTGGTGTCCACACTGTTAGCTACCTGAAAACAGAGGTAATAATGAAACTCATACTCTGGCCTCAGCATAGTTATCCGGACTTGAGGGTCTCGGTTTTCCTTTTCCCCAATGGACCATCATCAATGATTAAGATCCACACTTCTGTCGATTGGGAAATCCATCTGGATAGCTGGAATAATTCATTTGATGCATTTTTGTTGTGAAACAGTCTGCCACTCAAATAAAAATCACCCAGAGATCTAGGTTCACCAGGTAATCGCCAGTTGTTGCTGCCACAACTGTTCTCCCCCAAATTAATGTTTTCATTTCTAGGCCCCTCCTCATTATTTCGCACAGTTTGATCGTTGAAATCTTGGACCTCTAGAGCGTGTCTTCTTTTGTTTTACTTTGAAGTTGGATGCCCGCGGATGTATGTCCCCCATGTTCAATTTTGGTTAAGTCGTGGATTTCTGGCCGTGGAGAAGTAAAAATCTTGTGCTTCAGAGCAGCCTTCACGAAGGAAAAATGACTTTGGCTGTAGTTGACCCTTAACGATGTTTTAATCGTTGATTTTTCCTTTGATCGGGCCTCTTTTCGTTGTTAGATTGGAAGCTGCAAAGTTCCAGCCCCTCCACCGTTGTGGCTCCAAGATTGTTTATTCGTCCGAAGTCTGGATTCCTCCAACGCCTGATTCATTTTGGCCTTAAATCGCTAGAGCATAGATTATACCCTCCTTCCGTTGCGGCTGGGGAGAGCTAGTGAGCTGTCGATGCAAGTATCTACCGACGTCTGATTTGGTCCCTTCCCCACCCGCGGTTAGCTTATGTCTTCAGCCTTGGCTCGTTCGCCGTTTTGGCTAGGAGATTCTTTCATCTCCCAATGTATCATCCTTCCGACTCCCGATTAATGAATTTTCCCGCCAATGTCCGATTAAACCTTTTCGCCGTGTTTTGCTCACCCGATCCCTATAATCCTCCGCCATTGCGGCTCCCGAAGTCTTGTCCTTGTCCGATTCCAAAGCTTGCCGACTGCCGATTTATGACTTTCCCGCCCAAAGCTTAATCGAGACTCTATCCGGATGCACCTGGCTAGTTTCTTGTGAATTTATCATTCATGGCAGAAGATGTTAATGTTTAAAACCCCATTTCGCAACAAATAATGCATCGTAATTGTTTGCAGGAGGATTTCGATATACTGCTGTGGCGACCCTAGGTGAACACTAAGCTTGCTTGAACCGAAACCGGCACAATCACAAGGAAGACAAAATGGAGAAAAGGACAAAATAAGCAAACGACAGAGGCATGGAATAGGAAAACCTATCCGTTATTGACCAAAAGATAAACGCTCACAAAAAATGATTGACAAAACGTCCAGAAGGAAAAGACAGCGTGAATGGCAACGAAGAGCTAGAGCTTCAAGAGCTGTCAGTTACTCAAGAGCTGGTAGAAGGATTTGAAGCGTTGGGAAGATGAGAGGGGGGAGAGAGGAGGCAGCCGAAGGGTCTCAAATTGTAGTTTAAATATCTGAAAGTAGGATTGAGACAGGGCTTTTTCCCCTGGAAAATTTTGTAAATGTTTGCTTGTAAGAGGAACTACTTCGTTTTGCAAAGGAAACTGCATTTTTTTGACCTGTTGGAGAGAGTAGAATGGAATGTATCAATGCGACTCAATGAATAATGTTGAAGAGGAACTATTTCGTTTTCAGCAGTGTTTCATTTGCTGTGAGAATGTTTAATTTCCTGAACCTATGTTCTTGTTGAATGTTCTTCGGTATCTTTTTTTTGATATTTTCCACTGTGAGCAATTATTGTTGTTATAAAATGATCGGCTATCTGGTTATTTAAATATCTGTAAGTGTTCATGTGTCTTGAAAGAAATATCAGCTATCTGTGATTCTTCATAATGCATGTGCAAGATGTATTGCTCACCCATAATGATAACCTTGCTCCCTAGGGATAGATTAGATAGTTAGTTTATATCTTATTGTATCTGATTTGGTTGCTTGCGAGCATAAGACGAGAGGTAAGAACCTGTGCAGCACATTTTGATCGCTCCCTGCATCTTGATCGCTCTGCATTTAGTTAGGCACTTGCATCTCATTTCTTAAAGTCAAAATACAAAAAAATTCGGTGGGCCGGGCCGCAACTGGTAAATCCTTTGTTTTGTTTCTTGACCTACGGTAGCCGGACCGCAAACCGGACGGATTCCCTATTCCAAACAGTCAACGGGCTAGTTGGAAACGTTGATTGGGGAGAATCCCTTACTGTTGCTGCCTGCGAATTTCCAGGCCTCAACAGGTTATTAACAACTAGGTTAAAGAAACACGGGAGTAGCATTGTTGGATGGTAGTTGGTATTTGAAACCTTACACATATTTTTACCTCTTCCAATTCGTTTAGTATGCACACTCAACATAAGTCTTTTGCTATTGGGATGAAATATTCTTAGTGGATGAATTGACTTGAGCTAAAAGTTGTATCTAGGTCGACTTTATTGGCATTTCCACAATGTTATGGAAACTGTGATATTAGATAGGATCCATACTAGGCAAGATAATTGTTTTGAACCATACAAGATATTTTCTCCTAGACCCAAAAATAAAAGTTATATTTAATTCAACATCACTAATGGCCTAAAAGAAAACATTGATATAATGGTAGTAGAGAGAAGGTAGATCATAAAGTGACTATATTATTCACATGACAATTTGTTTTTTCCAATTTGAAATACCCAATATAAATTCAAAGTTTGTCTGTATATGGTTTTGAAGTATTCTAAAACTAGTTGGGTTTATACATCATCAAAGGATTAAACTGCTACAACAAAACTACAAGAATAGCATAATGATGAAGATGGTTGGACGTAGGTGGTTAGCAAGAAATCAATGATCTTGACATCTATAAATCCATAAGCATGGGAGAAAGATGCGAAAGAAAATATTGTGGCACAACTGACCTAGTCTAAAGAGAACTAGCTTTTGATAAAATAAGAGTCCAAAAGAAAGTGAAATTCATAGAAAAGGCATGAGAGGCCTTTGCCTAAGGGTTTCAAAATAGACATAGTCTTTATTTTATCCTTGAGAGGAAAATATCCCAAGTTGTCAAGTGGACCTAGTGGATTTTTGAAATAACGGGATGAAGTCCTTTAACCCCTTAGAGGTGAATTGTTCTCATAATTGGAGATCTTCAAGGACATCGACATGAGGGAAAAAATATCCCCCTTATGTTAAGTTACTTTTTCTATCATGGAATGTTCATGTATTATTTGACCCTTACAAAAACAACATTTCGGGAGAATTAAAATTACAAAGAGTTAACATTTTGTTTTTTTCTAGAAAGAGGATTCAAAATCTAAACCACTCTAGAAGAAATATATCCATAGCTTATGGTTTATACTCATGTAAAAAAGGGAAATTTGGGGTTGTGGATTTGGTTCCTGCAAACCTTAAAACACCAAAGTATTAGTTGGGACATCAAATCCACTTAATGGCTACTTAAGTCATGTAAACCCTAGTAAACATATCCATGTAGACTTGTATGCCTTGTCCAAAGGGATTTGAATAAGATACGTAATAACTCGAGAACTATCCAAATGAGAACCCCTTAGACTATGACAACCTTTGTATATGTAAAAACTTGATATTAAAGTATTGGAAAAAGAAAGGAAAAAGAGATTTTAAAACTAAACATATGTCTTCTGTTTTCATACTTTCAAAAGGACCCAGTCAAAGAAACTTACAAATTTTCCATTCGTAGTTTCCTCAAAGAGTTTCCCATCCCACTCATGCTTGGAGGTGATAACATGAATATTTTTGTGAGTGGCATATATTTTTCATCTCAAATAACCTTCATTATATTTCTCTATATTAGCAATAAAATTAATATATAAGAGCGTAATATAGTAATATGCACAATATAAGAAACAACACACGTTCTATAAATCGACATTAAAACCTGAATCATTTTTAAATGTGTTGATATATCAGTATCCTAAATCCCAAAAAGGTAGGCATGCTACACTCAAAATTTCCATGAAAAAGGAAATAAATACAACATTAATTCACAAAACAGATGCATTTTTGCAACTGGATTTGAGCCTTTAAGATCATTTAATTAACTTAGGATGAAGAAAATATGAAATTTAGTGTATAGGGATAAATCCAGTCCCCAAGTGGGTTTACCCCTTAAGGCTCTGTGCCATTAGATACTTTTCAATTCCATGTTACCTTTCATAAACCTTTGAAACACCTGTCAATAATACTATCACAATAATAAAGTTGGATGTTTATAATTTTGTATTATTTCAATAGAAATATTTCATGTCAATCTTACCACCTACATTCTACCTATTATTCCATTACGACTAATAAACATTGAACATTAATAGTATCCTAATGCCCAAATACATAGGCAAGGTACACTCCACTAAAAAGAATAAAATAAAATACATAAAAGGAATAAAATAAATTTTCACTAAAAAGAATAAAATACAACAATAATTTGCAAAATACATGCACTTTTGCAATTGGATTAGGCCTTTAAGATCATTTAGTTCACTTGATATTAAGGATCTATGAAGTGTACGCAGACCAATTAAGTCACTAAGTGAGTTTATTCCTAGAGGTGCAATGCCATTAGATGCTTTTCATTTCTATGTTACCTTTTCTAAACCTTTGAAACGTACGTTCAAGTACACATGATACTTCCAAAAGACTGAACACCTTGAGCAACCATTGACACAAACAAATCAAAGATCAACACCGATGTTTTCATGTGGTTTAAACCCTCAAAAGAGGAATACTCTATGGCCCCAACCAAATAGCGAATTGAGGTAGTTTATTATGCAAAAGAAAGAAAGTTACAAATGCACTTCTCATAATCAATCAACTAGCCAATGACCCTCCATGCTCTTTAAATAGATATCATGGACCAATTGGGTGTCAATCCATGTATCAAAGGTAATTACTATCTAAGAGAAGATGAACTGTCAGATCACTCTATATCTAGAACATATTGTGACCATCCATGCTCTTTAAATAGATATCATGGACCAATCAAGTGTTAAGCCATGGATCAAATTGTTATACCTTAGATTGACACCTCTCTGTCCAAGTGATGATACTCAATGCATCGTGACAAAAAAGGACAATATGGATAGAAGGGCCTTAACACTATATGAAATTTTGACCTAAAATGCATGTTTCTTACTCCAACATTAACACATTTTGGTTATGAGTTTACATGTATACTGAAAACTCACATATCATACGTGAGTTTCTCATAGTCAACCTACATATATTATCCCAAGAGTTGCATACGTGAGTTTCCTTAAGGAAACCCATGTATCATACGCATGTTGCTCTCTTTCCACCCACGTATTCCATTAAAACTCATTAAAAATAAATTTAAAAAAACTAATCATGAGGTAGTTGGGGTCGATTTGGAAAATACCCCAACTCCCTTAACCACCCTAACCTCCTAATTCCTCCTACTAATGGACAATTAAAAGAGGAGAGGGGACCTTTTGGAGACAAGGTTATGATGGAGGAATTATTTTGGAGAAGAGAAGCAAGAGGGCCCAGATCCAAGTTTCAAGGAAGTCATATCAGATAGAGGTATATGTACTTGTTCCAAGAACTTCATTAATAAAGAAAGGTGTTTCATTCCATATCTATGTCATGCATGTTTCAATTATTAATGAGAAATTATATTGATTATGATTTTATTTTAAGTTTCAATCTATATATATGTTCATGTCTCATATTTTATAATAGTGGTAGGTGCTTTGAGAAGGGTGGTTTGTTTGTTGCAGGTGTTGGAGCAATGGAGCTTAGGAGAATTTGGAAATAAGATCAATATAGGATCAACCTTCAAAATAAGGCATGCATCCTCTCTATCTTTAAACTTTTGCTTTAATATATGCTTTCAGAACCTCATATGTCTATATGTAGTAGCCTTAGTATGTTGGTGGACTCAACCCCAGTCATAGGATAAATTACCTTACAATAGAACTAGTGACTCCACTGGGGAGTTATCATTGTTTTAGGGTCTCTTTGTGTAGTTTTTCTTCCAACCCATCAATTTTGGTCATGTTTGTGATTTGCAGAAGCAATGTCCAATCAGCCCAACCACAGTTCTTAGGTTGCATGAGTTTGTTCTTTTTTTTTGAACAATTCACGGGTGCAGGATAATTACAGTCGCATATTTCCTCAAAATACATGGGTTTTATACTGTACAGTCGCGTACCATACGTGGGTTTACTACTGCACAGTCGTGTATTTCCTGTGACTTGATTTTTGAAAGTTAGGGTTCGGTCCCTCCAAGTTTGCTTTTGAATTTATGAGTTTTTTAATCATTTTCCTGGAACTTTTATTGGTCTGTCACTAGTTTCGGTCTCTGGTTAGATCATTTGTAAGCCTCTTTCAGTTGGTTGAAGTATATATTTTTATAATACTTGTTTAGGTTTCACTGCTTGGTTTATGCATGGATTGAGTGTTTGTAGAGTCTGGGTGCCTCAACCTCTGCTAATGTCTGAATCCATTTGTTGTCTCGTTGCTTAGTAGTTAACTTGAATTCTTCTTTCCCAAGTTTTGAACAACATTGTTGTAAAGACATTGTAGTTTTGTCCAAGTCAGTTATTGTTGAACTTTCGGTCTTGTTTGAATCTTTTTTTTATGAGATCATAGGTTTGAGTCTGTTTGATGCAAATGTTTACATCTGACTTGCATTTGTGGATAATTTCTCATTTCTAATTTCATTTTTGAAAAGTAAAGAAAAACAAATTCTAAATATGTGCATACCCTGGTGCATACTAGTCTAGGTACTTTAGGTAGATGCATGTACCTAGTTTTTGTTTTTTCAAATAGAAAAAGAAAAAGAGAATTTTTATTTCCAAAGTCAATTAGGAAGTTTTCATTAATTTTGAAAAGAAAAAGGAAAATAAGTGACATTATCAATTTGAAAGACATTACATCGTGTATCTTTTACATTCCTGCTAAGTGAAAATTACCATCCGTTTCACGATCATTTAACCTAAGGAAATAACAAACTTTAAAAAGAACACTTACAATTTAAAATTAATTAGTAAAGTTTTATTTTTAGGGATGACACTCACTAGCTTAGGATAAGGTTTTGGATTAGGGTTTATCCTTCAACTATCCAAAATCATCAAACTCAAACATAATGGCCTTTCACTTAGGAAATACAAACTTACAAGGGAGTGAACTGGAAATATCCTCTCAAATAGGAGTTAAGCATGAGGTTGTGCAAGATTGGGTTGTAGATATACCCCTCCAATACTCAGTTTAGTATACACCAGAACTGTTGTGCGTTTGGGGATTCACCAATTACCAACCTTGTACCCATGCGATGCTGATACTGTTTGAGTTTCAAGATTTTTTACCAAGCCCATGCACCTTAGTTAGATTGATGACTGTTCCACTAGACCTTGTTTGTAGAATTGGTAGCCTTAGTATCTTGACTACTAGGATTCTTAAACATGTGACTATGGAAGAATATTTCCACTATACCTAGGACAGATGTGGGAGAAAACCCTGTGCAACTATTTGGGAAATAGGTTGGTGATTAAAATGCTTTCCCCAAATAAATTGTATCGGGACCTCGGGTAGCTATTCTTTGACCCTTAATTGGCTTGTTTTGGGCCCTCATCATCCCATACTTTCCTTTGGAAGGTATCTTCGTCTTCCTAGTTTTGATACTTAGGAAATTTCCTAGTAGTGTGTTGTTTGGTTTGATTGTGTTAGATATTGGCCTTTAGGTGTATGCGATTTAAAAATTTAGATGTGGAGGATCAAGCTCTTCGTAGGTCAAGGAGTTTACAAAACCTTCCACCACTTACAGTGGATCCCCCAATGCCACCTCAAAGGTGGAGAGATAACATGAGTGGTTCCATTGAATCGACTTGTATAAGTGAAAGTCCAGGAGAACCTGAACTTAAATATACTCAACTTGATCTTCCTTCAGTTGAAGTTGAATACTTGCAAGCTGAAGAGTTTGAGAGAAATTTTAATCCACCCCTCACTGATTTAGGAGATTCAGCCCTTGTACAAATTATACCGTTCAATCAAGTTGGGATTAGTGTCCCTCTATGATACGTAATGGAAACAAGAGAAGGATCAGGGGATATTTATACCCCTACCTCAGCTATATTAGTCAGTGGAGTATCTCCTCCATATGTATGCACACATATATCTAACACACACATTGCACCAGTAGTGCCATTAAAGTTTACTTCTTCAAACCCTATTTGACTGAGTACTAGATTCATTATTCCACCAGTGTCTATGAATGCTACTACTGGTCCATCTAATGTAGTGGTCACTGGCATAACCAGTGTACCTTTTACATCCTCTCCTTTATTTCAAAATTTTTAGAATAACCCTAATAGTTATACTTCCTTTGTTCAAGGGTATCCTTGCTATGGAGGGCATATTCATCCATCCTCTTCATTTGTAGGCCATGTACCTACTTATTCAGGTGTATTTTCGGGAAGTTGGAATCCCTTTTTAGGATTCGAATTTCAAACTACATGCCAAGTTTCGACTACACCTGTCAGAAGATTTTCTTTTTCATTATTCGGTGGAAGAACCATTTCTCCTGTGTCTATGACAACCGTTTCGGTCAAAAATATCCAAACCCGATATAGTACACCTTAGGTTAGTAACCACTTGGGTTTCATGTGGAACCCTTTCCAAAAAAATTCCACTTCACAGCTGGAAAATAGGGACGACCCCAACCAACCTTATAGGAACTTCGTTGCAAGAACTTCTTCTCACCAAGCTCCTCAAAATCAAGTTTCATTTAGGCCCTGCCTTATATTTTTGGAAACTTTAAGCTTTCCAAACCTTTCAAAATTGATGGATGACCCGTTGGACCATGACTCAACTTGGACACCATTTTCGATTAAATTACCTTCAGACATTCCTAAGTTTGAAGGAAAAACCAAAGAGGATCCTAGTGACCATGTCTCTACACTTCATTTATGGTGCTCCTCAAATTTGTTGAATGATAATTTGATTATGCTAAGGATTTTTCAAATAACTCTAACTAGTGTGGTGGCCAAATGGTACATTGAAATTCCATCTTCCACTTATGATAGTTTCCTTGATTTAGTGACATTTTTTCTTAACCACTTCCAACTTCCTGTCCGGTATGATGCCAATCTAGAACTTTTGTCAAATTTGAGACAAAATAAGGCTACGCACATTTCTGACCATATTCAAGAATGGAGAAGACAAAAGAGGCTAATTAAATCCAATATTCCTCCCAAGTTTCTGTTAGAATGGATTTTGAAATCTCTATTTCCATATATTTCAAAAGTTTTTTCTACTTCGGGGGTAACAATGGAAGAAGAAGACATTCTAAGGGCTCAACAAATTGATTTGATTGATGCTCATTCTGGGATACTTTATGAAATTATACATGATGCACCGAGGTTCAATACGGAGTTTGTGAAACCTAATAATGGACCATATGATAATGGCATTGTGGGTTTAGTTGAATCACATATTATGGAGTCCCTGGTGAAACAAAGACATGAGTTATCTATCAAGCATGCCACAATAGAGGAAGCTAATGCTGCCACTCCCTCCCCTCATAACAAAAAAAATTATAACACACAATCCAGTCAAAAGGGAACTCAACGACCCAGTGGGAAGAAAACCAAGGGGAAAAAGGGAGAGGGAAATAAAAACAAACCTAAACCAACAAACAATGCTAAAGGGGGAAAAAAAAAGTATATTTCCTTGCAAGCTTTTCCAGGAAGATCACTTAACCTATCAATGCCCCCTCATGGAGTAGGATCATAATTTTTTGAAGCAACAACCTACCTTCCTTAAGGATCCATTCTTGTAAGGAAAAAATTCAACTTTGAGCAACCTTAATTCCACTGAGGGAGCCTAGAGTGCATCCACTACTGATCATTCATACTATGGTCTAATATCACACTTTACTACAAACAAGAGCAAAAAAATATGATTCTGAGTCATCCCAAAAGGACAAACCACTTGCCGAAATGACAACCCCTCTCTTCATTGAGAATCCAACTGAACCCATGCCTAAGATACCCAAAGATGTCTTTAAAAGGGAATCACACAATCCTAATGCGAGGGATGCTTCAAACTACTCAGAGCTAGAAGACCTGGCCCAAAATCCTTGTTCCATGTCTTCTCTGGAAGTGTTACAAAGTTTCCCTTCGCAATGAAATGCACTTCTACCTGCTATCGATAGTTTATATTCTACAGGTTTAATGTCCACGTTTGACTTGTATAATGTCAAACCTTGCTTACCTTACCACGTCACCTTTCAGATCAAAGTAATTCAAGGTGAGAAAACCATTAGACAAATAGTTATAGAAAAAGGCGCATCCACTTGTGTGATGGCCATACCATGTTGGAATATCTGGTATCTCATAAATTGGTCCTATTTAACACCTTGCTGATTGGTTTTGACGAAAGGTATTTTCATCTGCATGGTATCCTGCCTTGTTTTGACATAGAATAAGCAGGGAAAATGGTTTCAATGGAATTTGAGATAGTATATGCTCCATTGGATTGTAATTTGTTGTTAGGAAGAATATGGAACTATGCCATGTGCACAATTCTTTTGTCAATTTTTGGAGTCCTTATGTTCCCTCATGACGGGAATATAGTGACTATTGATCAACTATCCTATACCCATAAAATTCATACAGACACATCAGAGTCTAATGTTCGAGTGATTTATCAGACACGCTTGACGAATGAAAGCTTATGATTTGGGATGTACACCTCTCTTATGGGAACTTTAATCTTCCTGCTCCTGTAAGGTATATAGGAACAACTAGTGTAGGGAAGGACTTCAGTAAATCCAAAGAGGCTTCCTCGATTTCAGATTGCACCAACCCTTGGGTGCTACCCTCACAATTTGAACCTAGCGTGCCCCTATATGCAACAAAAGTGGCTTACCAAGCTATATATGATGTTTTTTTCGATTCCATCTTGAATCCTCATGTCTCAGAGGATCCAGAACAATCCTACTTTCCTACATGGGTAGTGAACTCGACAGACTCGTACGATTAATTGGATATGGTTTTGCCATCAGATGAATCCATTTTGGAGGCCATGATAGGACCTGACAAAAATTGCGAAGATTTGCATGACAAGTCCTATTTCCTGCCAGAACCAAGAAGAATCAAAAATTCAGAGTTCCACATGAGACTGAGTGAAGGTGTTGATCAGCTCATGAACCCACTACCTAAGGAAGGAGTATTCGCCGAGGGGAACATGGTGAAAATTTCTGAAACAATACCGATCAACATCTCCACCAAGCCTGACATCATGGAAAATGTTTACATTGGAGAAAACTCTTGTCCTAGAGAAATTTCCATTTATAAAGTCATTTTCAAGGAGTTTCACTATGTGTTTTCCTGGTATTACGAGGAGATTCTAAGCAGATACCCATCTATTGTTGAACATGAGATAAGGACATATCCCAAAGTTAAACTTGTTCAACAAAATCTATGTCATGTTAACCCCTTGAAGGCAGCAGCTATTAAAGCTAAAGTCAAAAAAATTTTGAAAGTTGGTTTCATATACCCCATCTCATTAACAAAATGGGTATCCAATCCAGTTTTGGTAGGAAAGAAACAAGGAACTATACATGTCTGTACAGATTTCATAGATTTAAACAAAGCATGTTCTAAAAAAACTATCCTGCACCATTTATTGACCAAATAATTGACGCGTGTGCAGGTAGCAAAGTCTTTTCTTTTATGAATGGATTCTTGGGATATAATCAAATCCCAATCAAACCCGAGGACCAACATAAGACCACTTTAATTTGTCCTTGGGGTACTTCCATGTACAATAAAATGCCTTTTGGCTTAAAAAATGTCGGAGCTACTTTTCAACATGCAATTAATTTCTCCTTCCATGAAATTAAGCATATAGTCGAACCCCACTTAGATGATCTTCCAATGCATTCCTGAAGGAGACAAGATCATCCAGATCATCTACGTTTGGTATTTGAAAGATGTCGATGCTACACAATTTGTTTAAATCCCCATAAATCTATCTTCTCTGTCAAATCGAGACGATTTCTAGGTTTCATCATGTCCAACAAGGGCATCAAGGTCGATCCATTAAAAGGTGGGGAAATTGTCAAGCTACCTCCTCCTTGAACCATGAAGCAACGTCAAAGTTTGCAAGGAAAATTTTGTAGACGATTTAAATTCAACTATGCCAAGAAAACTAAAGGTTTCATGCACTTGCTTAAGAAATACACCCCATTTCTATGGGATGAAGCCACACAACAGTAATTCAAGGGACTTAAGAAGGAATTATTGTCAGCTCCTTTGTTGTGCCTGCCGGACTACACTAAAGACTTTATATTGTATTTGGCTGCATCAGATTCTATAGTTGGAATAGTGTTGGTTCAGGAAGATGATCACCTCCAAGTGAATGCCATATATTATCTCAGTCAAGCTTTGGCAGGGCCTCAACTTTGAAACTCACACATCGAGAAGTTGGCTTTAGTGGCAGTATATGCCGTTCAAAGTTTGTGTCACTATATCTTACTTTGTACAACCATTTTGGTTGTGGATGTGAATCCTTTCCAATATGTTTTATCCCAACATATAATCGAGGGAATATTCAATAAATATATCGTCATAATCCAAGAGTCTGACGTAGATTTTCAATCCACCAAATCCAAAAAGTCCGAATTCACAGAACTTATATCTGAGTTCCTTGGTGACAAAAACAATGCGATGGAAGATGAGTTACTCCTTGATGAACACATCTTCTTAATCTCAACCACTGATCCTTGGTATGGATATGTTTTGATATATATTCAGAATTTGAAGTGTCCGATAACCTTCTCACGAGAAGAACAATGAACGCTAAAAAATACGAGTCATTATTGGTGATATGATGTATAGAGGAGGGGTAGACTCAATTCTACATCGATTTATTTCTCATGAGGAGGCATATTTTTTCCTAAATGATACCCATAGTAGAGCATGTGGGGGTCATTTATTTGGGTTAGCAACGACCCATAAAATATTGTGTGCTGGTTATTTTTGTCCCACCACGTTTAAATATCGCATGGAAGCTGTTAAGCGATGTTATCCTTGTCAGCTCTATACCATAAATATGTGGTCACATCCTGCTCCACATTTCCCCATAACTGAGGTAGGACCCTTCAGTAAGTGGGGTGTAAATTTTATGACATGCAACCCAATTTCGACTTGGGGGCATAAGTACTTCATTGTCATTGTTGACTACTTCAGTAAGTGGGCATAGGAAATGCCTACCTTCAAATATGATGGTGAGACTGCAACTTAATTCGTATTCAACAAAACTATTTCCAGATTCGGTATCCCAAAGAAGATTGTCATGAACCATGGCAATCAATTCCAAAACAACATTATGACTAAATTGACTACTTTGCTTGGTTTTAAACAATATCACTCATCTTAATTTTACACGTAGGTGAATGGACAAGTAAAAGCCGTGAATAAAACTTTGAAAACCATTATGAAGTGGACCATTAACACTAGTATGTCGAATTGGCACATCATGCTTTATCCAACTCTTTGGGAATACTAAACCACGGTCAAGACCGCCACAAGTTTTTCACCTTTCCAACTCATTGGGAATACTTTAGAAGAGTGTTTGTTGAATTTAGAACATCTAGATGAACAACGTAGAGATGCGCTTACAAAAAACGAGGCACACAAGGAACAAGTTAAAACATAGTATGTCAAATATGTTAAAACCTAGGATATTCTCTAAGGGAGACCTTGTTTTGGTTTACAACCAAGACAAGGAACCCTTGGGGCAGGGAAATTCAAATCAATGTGGCTAGGATTGTATATTTTATCTAAAGTATTGAAGAAGGGAGCATATGAATTGATATATTACGATGGGAATAAGACGCTAGAGCCACGAAATGGGCTCTACTTGAAAAAATATTATTCTTAGGCTACATGCTTTTTCTTGTATATATTTGTATAGCTTTGTACAATGTTATATTTTAGTGTTTCTTATGTAAATATGGTTGTGTTTCATATGTCCATAGAGAGATTCATCGTCGGATCACTCTATGTATAAAACATATTGTGACCATCGGATTAGATATTTGCAAATGCATACTAAAGAAACACACTTTTCCTAATGGATATATTATAATAAGTTGATCTTAACTAACTCCTAAGTGTCTAAATATCCTAAGATCCCCCCTTAAGAACAACTTGGGATAGGATTGAAGGATTACAGAAGTGACACTATAAGGATAAATAATGAGGCATTAGAGCCTATCCCCCCTTAATGACAAGTTCCTGAACTGCTAACATACTTCAAATTTTAGAAAACTTCACTTCTGTAAGAGACTTTGTGAGGATGTTTGCAACTTGATCATATGTAGGGAAGAAGAGCACTTCAAGAATGCGATCATGAACAAGCTTTCTAATGAAGTGAATATGCAGATCAATGTGTTTGATCTGTTGATGTTGAATTCGATATTTGGTGAGCTTGATGCAACTTTGATTGTCACACCAAAGTGGAGTAGGTTGTTTTTGCTTGAATCCAAACTATGAAAGAATATGTCGAAGCCATAAAGCTTCCCGACTAAAATTAACTGCAACTTGATATTCTGCTTTTACTGAAGAAACAAAAGATCTTGTTGTTTCTTACAATCCCAAGTGACAGGTCTAGAGATCATAATGAAAATATAACTTGCAGTAGACTTCCAATCATCAGGATCATCAGCCCAATCTAAATCAGTGAAACTGTTGATTGCATGGGCAGACCCGGGTTTACTATAGTTAATCAACAACACCCCAAACTCACTGGCCCTTTCGGCGACAGACCGCGAAGCGATCTGAAGTCTCACCCGAAGTGAATCTAATGGGTTGGCCAAGACTCAAGTGTCTTGGACCAGGTTCTGCGCATCCTACTTCTTTTCTCTTACTCCTGCGCGCTACTAGATCAACTAGCTTTGCGCATCGCACGATTTCCTTTCACGTCGCACAACTTCCACTTACTCACAATATTCCCAACCTTACCGCATCTCTGCGCACCGCGGAACACCCATCCTCTCCTCAACGCTAAGCCCTCAGCTCGCAGTATCACGCACCGCAGCTCCTCTGCCGATGTGATACCACCTCTCTGCGATATCTTACCACTACGACTTTGCGCTCCTAGCGTTGGCTGTGCTGATGTGCGAACTCTACCTCTCAGAAGTATATTGTGAGTAATTGGTCATTAGAGACAGACGTAAAGGAGTCTTTAAACATCCTACTAGAATGCTTCAACTTGTCTTTATCCTCTTGCATTATCATGGGCGGAACAATACATACATTCATCTACTGCTACTATCATTACATGCATAATAACCAGTAACAATAAGCGAATACAATCACATTCATACAACACATAACACGCAAATTTAACGTGGTTCACCCCCGGGATGGGAGCTACGTCCACCAAACTGTGCTTCTATTATATATCTTGAGGGAAGTTAGCACAGTCTGTTGCACTGCATATGCAGTGCGAGGTCTCTTCTAGACCTCTGGTCTATCTCTATGTTGCCCTTCTTTCAATATATCCTTCCCTCTCTGTTCTCTCTGTGGATGGTTACATACAAACTCAAATGAATCACAGACAACTAGGTGTCTGGATCGTTACAACGCAGTCTGTCTGACTGATTCCTGAGTCTACAAAACTATCAACTGACCAACTATCTAACTGACTGATTAGCTAACCCTTTACAATACAAAAATGCAAGCTTTTATAGGCAGCCCGAAGGTCGTGCCATTACAACACTGTGGGCCTGTCCCAACAGTAAACCCATACCCTAAATAGTGACAGTCGGTCCTCTCTGTCCTTGAGGTAGCCGCTTCCCGTCACACTGCAGCTCTCTGCAGTCTTCCATGCTTCCCGGCACTGACCATGGGTACTATGCACCGCTTCTCTTTCTGTCCTTCGTCTTCAATGCTTGAGCCTCGTTGCTCCTTCTTCTTTATGAGGGTCGCTGAGCCCTCCTGTCTTCCGCCGCTGCCTTCAATGCAGTGGTTGATCTTTCTTCTCTCGGCCGCTCAGGTACCATTGCCTTCTTGACTTTTCTATCCCAAAAAAGTCATGGTTTCTGGCTCTGCTCTCCAGCTGGAAACGTGCTACGGCGTCGTAGCTCCGCCCTGTCCTTTTTCCACCAAAACTTCTCTCTTTCCGCCAAAACTAGCAGCTTCTTCTGTAGCTGCGAGATCCTGCTCCAACAGAAACCAATTAAAAAAGGAGTCAACCCTATATTGTAATGAATCTCAAATTGAATTGTACCCATAATATATCAAATATATTGTTTTCCCTTCTTTTTAGTGACTTTCATGGGGTGTTTGCATATAGCAGGAAACACGAGAAAATAAAAAAGAAATATCATGATAGGTATGATTCAAGTATAAGATACTACCAACAAGATGATGATACAAGGTGGCATCTACTTCAGGTGAAATGCAAGTGGCAGAAAATTTGACTCCATAATGGAAGGGATAAGGGGTTGGTCTACAATCTTCCATGTGAAAGTGACAAATAATGCCACAAGAATACTTAGACTAAGAAAGAAAGATTTCTTCTTCGGTTTGCAAGACTTGGAGACCAAGAAAATAATGCAAATGTCCTAAGTCTATCATTTCAAAAAATTTCTTAAGACTGGATTTCACATGAGTTAAAAGCTTAGGGTCACTACCAGTAAGAATAAGATCAACAACATAAAGAACAAGGATAATTCTACCGTTCCCTACTTTCTTGATATAGACATTGGGGTCGGAATGGCATTTGGAAAAATCAGTGCCAAGGAGAAAGTCATCCATTTTGGCATAACAATCTCGAGGAGCTTGCTTACGGCCATATAAATATTTCTTAAGGTGAAAGACGAGGAGAGATTCATTATGAACATATCCAAAAGAATATTCCATGTAAAATTCCTACTACAAATCATCATGTAATAATGTAGACTTGACATGCATTTGGTGGAACTCCCATTTATGTAAGGTTGCAATGGAAAGAACAAGGCAGATGCACTTCATTTTTGTGACATGAGCAAAGGTTTCATTTTATTCAATTCCTACAACTTGGGAAAAACCTTTGGTAACTAACCTTACCTTAATTGTAATGTCCCCGACCCTCCAACCAACGAAGGGGATGCTACCAATCTCTGCTATATACCCGGACAGCTAGCCCCATGAACATACAATGATAAAAACTGACATGCATTGAAGTAAAACATGATTAGATGCATGTTTATTCATCATACAATGGAATCAAAACCATACATTCAAGCATTTAGCATGTTCATAATTTTTATTAATCAACAAATATAGATATGTTGCTACAATGTTCCTCCCAACCATAGGCCAGTGTGCTCCTTAATCTCTCAGCAACACTACCACCTTCGAGCTGGGCATGATTCCCCAAGGAATAAGGAAACTAAGCAGGCTCACACATAGCCAACGATACCACACTATTCAGCCAATCCAACACAGTTGGGTTTATCAGGCTAAGAGTGCACAACAACACATAACCAAGCCAACAAGTTGGGGTTATCAGGTTATCAGGAGATGGAAGCACTGTCTGCTAAGCTAGTGGGCTCACTGAATAGCTAAGGACACCTACACCAAAACTATCTTGACTTCTAGAACACCCACACACACCCAACATAAGGAATCAGTCCCTTCTCTATTGCACAGTCCCTCATGCCCTGACTTCCTTTCCAGTGCTATTTAGGGGGTGTGGAGAAGAAAGCCATCCCTCTAACTCTATCTATGAGGCTCCCAAACACACCGGGTTTACCAAGTAGACTCCTTTCCACTGCTACACAGTCCAAAGACAAACCACTACATAGACATAACAAAATTGAGCAATTCATAGCTCAGACTAAGCAAAACAATCTCAGAGCTCTTCTTGGCCCTATTGTGGCCAAAACAACTTAGCAACAATGTTGGGCTTAGAGCAGACCCGGGTTTTGTACTTTTTTCTTTGAACCAACAAAAGACCCACAATGTTGGCCCTTTCGGCAACAACCTGCGAATAGGTTGCAGTCTCACCCGAAACAGCTATGGGGTGCCGCAGAATTAGGTTTCTGCAAGCAGGAGAGGGATATTACTGTACCTTTAGCCTTTAACAAATAATAATCATACAATACAGATCTTCAACAGTCACTTATATAGCTTCGTAGTTAGATAAACAACAGTGTCTTGCTTAACCCTTAACTGGGAATTCACGGCGAAGTTAGTTTTTAGCAGTGATCTTACTTATCAGTTATCTACTTATCAATGCATAAAAGAACATAACAGAAACAACACGAAAGAACCACAACACAAGATATAACGTGGTTCATCCCCAGTTTAGGGGCTACGTCCACAGAACTGTGTTTTATTCAACTCTTTACAAAAACCACAGTTCTGATCTACGCACTCAGCTGCAGATCCCTTCAATTCCTCAAGCTGCGCACTTAGCTGCAGATCTCTGCACACACAACTGCAGATCTTCTTAATCACCCAAAAACCCTCTGCGCACACAGCTGCAGAGGTTGTCCACGCACACAGCTGGGACTTAACCTTTCTTACAAAACTAGCCTTAGCTTCACATCAAATCATATTACATCAAAAGCCTAACCTGACTCTTTTACAAAAGTGCTTATTTATTCAAGTGCACTTATTACAAAACCATGGGCTTAAACCATGGGCACCCCGAACCCTAAACCCTGGATTTAAACCATGGGTTAATTACAAAAAGAGGGCTTTGACTCAACCCCCACACCCCTAAGACTATTTTGAGTCGCAACTCCGCTTACAAGCTTCCACAAAAACCGCGGAGTTACCAAAATTAAGGACCGTTAAGGTGCGCGCCCCAACAAGCCCCTAAGACTCACTAGTGTCCCGTCCTAGGACACTCTACTGTTTTTCTGGTGGGAGAACTTTGTTAGAGAAGATAGTGAACTACTTGTTGAGGCCACACATGATATTGTCGGTTGCTTGCTCCTTCTCCACCAACTCTTGCAATGCTGCTGCTGACGGTTCGCTAGCCTTTTCCTGTGCAAATGCATCATACTCCTTTAGAACTTTGAGCTGGCTGTCCACAGCAGTACTCAAATCCAAGGCCTCATTGACAAGGGGTTGCATAGAATTTTCCAACAGTGTTGCTTTCGTTCTGTACGAATCAATTTCCTGCTGGAGTTCCTTGATTTGCTTTACCTTGAGCATTTTCTGCATAGGAGGTAGGGTCTTAATTTCCACTTTCATTGCGTCCAACTCTGCCTGTCACTGCTTGATGGTTTCCTGCAGCTTTTCTACTTCTGGATTTTCTTGTAGTGTTGTCCAGGTGTCGACGCTTTCCTCTAGCAGCTTGGCTGCGCTGCCTACAAGATCACAGATCTTCGTTGCTGAAGCCTAAATGTCTCTGCGACGCTGCTCCCTGACCTCTGGTGGGCTCTCCGGGATGATGCGTAGTTGAAGCTCTGCAATCTGAGCCTCATGTTCTGCTTTGAGCTTCTCTATTTCACTGCGAGTCTGCTGTGCGTAGTCTTTCAGCTTGGCAATTCTTTGCTCTGGCTCTTCCTCAGCCTGTATGTCGAAGCTAGGAAGACTTCGACACGCCTCATCCAGTACTCGTGCCAATGTGACCTGCTTACGTTCTGCGTCACTCTTCCTCTGCTCTGCTTCCTTCAAGTGTGCTTCGAAGCTCTTACTCTGCTTCATGGTATTTTCCAATTGTATCTGTGAGTAGTTGTCCCGTTCTTGGATCTCCTTCATGATTGCTGATTGGCAGAGATGCAACTCCGTCATGGACATCTTGGTGTAATCTATTCCAACTATCATGCTCATCTCTAAGCGAGACGCTGCGTCAGTTATTATGAGGGCTGCGCTTGACACTTGTCCCCTGTTTTCTCTAACTGGCCATTATCTTGTGTCTGGCTGCGCACTTACTGGGGTGCTATTTGCTGCAGCACCAGTTGTTGATTTTTCTGCTAACTCCTTCAGCTCTGAAATTCCCCGAGCTACGTCGGCGAGTGCATCAAGGTGCGTAGCTGCAAACTCTGACCATTTCTTGGTGAGAACTTCTGTGGACTTCATCATAGCCTGATCAAGCTCCTTAGTTGTCAGGGCGGGTTCTTTGTCGATATTCTTATCTTTGGACGCCTTCATTTTCTTTCGGGACTGAGGTTTGGTCACTTCCTCTGCTTCTGGCGACTTGCACTTATCTAGCTGATTAGGGTCTGAGACTGTTTTGACTGAATCCTCTTCTTCCTCTTCCTCTCTGTCATCTCCACCCTGGTCACCTTCACTCTACTGTGACGCACTCTGTTCTTCACTTTCCTCGAGTGGGTCATTCTGATGCGTCTGACTAAGGCCAGCGCCCACATTGGTGACTAGAGGGATTGGAATGTTGGGCTTTTTCCCTGTGTCCTTCAACCATTCAGCCGGCCACTGCTGAACTACCACGAGGATGTCTTCTTTGGTCACCACGTATGGCAACTTCCAGCATGCCTTTTTCTTATCTGTGCGGGCCTGGATGAAGACATTGTGCATGTCGGCCCTGAAGTTGGCCACTCCATCATATTGAGAGAATATCTCATTACTGAGCCGCAGGGTCTTTACGATCTCATATGAGATACTCATCATATAAAAGGCAAACACATAGTTCATCATCTTCTGGGATGCTTTGTCCTGTGACACCCAGAGAGATGCGTACCTCGTTGCGCCAGGCATGTTCAGAGGCACAGCAACAAACTGTGCCTCGGTAGGTTCTTTCCATCCTACTAGTACGATAAGGACTATCAACCAAGAGTAGTGAAAAGGTCTACCTTTCTCCTGCGCGTCGCAGGAATCTTCAAGGAATTCCTTCGCAATGTATGCTGCCCAATTGTAACTGTAGCCTTCGGCACAGTTCACAGCAATACTGACAATTGGGGCAGGCACTTCATATGGTCTGCACTTTCTCATCAATTTGCAGGCTAAGAGTTCAGCTGCGAAGCGAATGTTTTGGTGCTGAATTGTCGAGGTTTGATACCCTCGCTTTCCTTTCGTTAGGTCGAAGCGGTCCTTCATGCTTTGTGCTAGCTTCATATCTTCGTGTTTTGAAGGAAATTCTATCCCCGGATCAGGCCCTTCCTTTGGTAAGCCTGTGATCCTATGAATAAGCTCGCCATTGATAGGAATTATTTTGTCTCCTATCCATAGGTACCCATCATGTACTAATGCCAAGAGCTGCTTGACCACTATGGTCACCTGTGTGCTGCGACCAAAGTAGGGAACATTGAGCATCTTCAACAAACCAGCTTTATCTAAGCCAGCAGCCCATTGTTTGACTTCCAGTAATGTCGCTCCAGTCTCCGGATATTTGACGAAGTGCAAGTATGTTCCCAGGGCAAACTGTGGAAACTTCCCACGATCATTCGTATAGTGGTCTGCATACTTAAGTCGGTCTATTTTACCTGTCATGGTTCCAACCAACTACACACCCTGTGGCAGTGAAGGGGTGCGTAAAGTGAACTTAGCGTTCCGCCGCAGTGGTTGAACTCCTGGTCGAACAGGCTGAAGATAAGGTGGACGTTGCGGTGCAATGTTCTCATCCCCTTCAAATGGGATCTCTGCTGAACCAGACGGATTCATCTTGGGATCCTTCGATGTTTGTCCTGATTGCTTGTGTTTGTCTTTGTTCCACTTAGAGCGTACTTCTGGTTTAAACTTATTCCTGGTAGATCGTGTCTGCATTGGTTGAGGTGGTGTTGGGGGAGTCTCTTCGCAGGGTGCAGGCACAGGTGGATGGCTGAAAAGGTTCGGGAGACCCCCCTGTTCAAATTCTCTCACTAATTCCTGAAGCTCGCGATCAGCGGTCATGGGCTCAATTGTAAAACTCAAGAAACTGCATAATGCGAACTCCACGGGTGTGGGTGTCTTCTTATAGAATCCATCAACGAAATCTGTCATAACTGTGCATTTAAGACACCAAATTTTACAGAGATCTTGTCCAAACGGCGGTAGGTTTGTCAAGATCTCATTAATATATGCAGTTAATACAGGCAACGTACCGGCGCCGCCAAGTTTGGTGTCCTCCAATGGTCATATTTTAGGCTCCGACAAATCTTTCCTTCTTTGGCACAAGCAGTAACTCTAGCTGCACCATAATGGGGACATTCGACACTTCCTGATACCATCTTCGACATGGCTTCGAGCTTCAACCCATGACAGAATGTCTTCCACCGCCTCAATGATGCCTTTTATTTCTGAGAACTTCATTAGAGATAGGTCCTGATAGTCATGGAGAAGTTGGGTCACTTTGCTCAGCATTTCTTCATCCCAATAATCTCCAATGATAGCATACTTAGGCTTTCCTTTTGATCCAATGTTTACTATCCGCGTCTTCAAGGGATGAGTCACTTCAGGTGCTTCAACTGCTGGTCCATGTACTTCACAGTGTCCTTCTGACTCAGGAATGTTAATGTTGCGTGGATCATCATCCTCGTCAATTGTGAGGTTATAACATTCTACTACATTAGCTTCTTGTTCCTCCCAATCAGGTTGATATTCTGCTATTTCTTGATCATCAAACACTTTAGTATGGATCAACCTAACAGCTGCATCCAAAGAAGGACAAACCTCATTAATAGAAAATGTCAGCACAAAACTATCAACAAGACTATCCCAACTTACAATACCATGGCGAAGCTCGACCTTCGCATACCAGTTCTTTGCTATAGGTTCCAGGGTGTGCACAAACCTATGTACCCATTCTTCATGAGGTACATGCTTCCATGCGTCATAGCATTGCTCCAAGTGTCCCTGAGGACTAGTCTTACCATTAAACCTGCTTTGCACCTCCTGAGGTTGATCCCTGAATCTTAAGCAAAGGGACTTCTAGCATTCTTCCCAACTATGAATGCACTTTTTATGACCATTCCACCATCTGGCTGCTGTGGCTCTGAATGTTGAATCTAGAATCTCCATTTTCTGTGAATCCTCTGAGAATTGTATAATAGCCATCAAAGGTAGGAAAGTCTCTTGTCTGTGAACCAAGCCATCTGAGAGACTTGGTAATTCTTGCACATCGATGTCCATGTAGTTCATAAAGTTTATTCTGCCAATTCTCTAGACCGTCATCTGAATCTATCATGCAGGAGAAGTCACACTGCCAATCCATGATACCTTCGGCAGTAGGATCAACATAATCTTCTTCCTTAGCTATGATGTTGTAGATATGGTCCAAAACATCCTGATCTTCATCTCTGAGTGGTTCTGTGTACCTTTCTCCTTGAGAAGGGTCCAATGGTACTATGACTTTCAAACCTTTCCCTTCGAAAATCATCTGTCTCTTCTTAAGGTTAATGACTGCAGCATTGTCTATTGCCCACTCAATTCCTAGAAAAGCTAGGTAGGGGTTGCTATCATCAATTATCTCAATGAATTCAAAGTCTGCTAAAGTACTGACCCCATCAATATCTACTGGGACACTAGGGAATCTTCCTAGGGGCACAATCTTCTGCTGATTGGCTAATCTCAACTGTATAGGAGACCATTCAAGGGTAGGTTTTCCCATTTGTTCCCATGTTTGTTTAGTTAAGACATTTACTTCGGATCCTAGGTCCAGAATGACATCAGTCATGTCATATTCTCCTATTTGAGCATGCAATCTCATTTCTCTTCTAGTTCTTCTGACTCTATTAATAGTTTTTTCCTTACCAGAGCTTCCCTGAGGTTCGCAAGAAGCAATAACTTTCTGTAACTCATTTAAAGCATTCTGATTTCTTAAGAGCTTCATGCAACTCTGTAAAAATGAAGACATTGTACTTACTTTATCCGTTGAAGCTTCTTGAGACTGTGACTATTGCTGAGGCTGCTGCACAGGTGCTACTGGTGTGCTCGGATCAACAAAGTCTTTTTTGGCTTCCAGAAATGTCTCTTTTTCTCTTCCCACATCGAAGGTTGGAATTTTCTCTGGGGCCTTACGAACCCAAGCCTCATCAGGCTATTTCTACTTATTCTGTATTTGCGTCGTGGCACCACTCCTTGTAACAACATTAATGGCTGGAACAGGTCTTTTCTCTACAACAATCATCTGAATATTCTGAGTAGAAGCGCTATTTCTTTCTTGTATCTTGGCTATCAGCTGCGGGCATTGGTCAATCACATGGTCGACTGCTCTGCAATATCGACATGTCGTAGTTGGGTTCTGACAGTATCTAGCTAGATGTCCTGCCTGATTATAGTTATAGCACACCACCTGGCCTCGACCTCTTCCAGGAATACCACCATGACCACGACCTCCAAAAGTACCTCGACCTGAGGTACTACCACGGTACCCATATCCATCATTGCCTTGTCCATCATTTTGTACCCTGTAAGCATCATAGGTTCGTTCTCTCATGAGGTCAAAACTGCGACATTCATCCTCGTTGTGTCCAACGGACTTACAGAACTTGCAAGAGGGGTTCTTAGGTACTTGCACATATCTCTGCAACAGATAGCAGTCTTCAGGTCGATGCTGGCTAGTTGTCCTATAGATCTCACAATATAGAACACTAGGATTGAATGGGTTTGGCGCACTAGAATTCAGGTAATTTCTTACCGCAGGACACTGTTCCTTATCGTGTCCTTCTATCCGACATCGTGTACACCAAACCTCTTCTCGAACAGATTTGCCTTTCTTCATGTCGCACAGCTTCAAGGCCATTGCTGCTAACTGCGCTTGTATTTGAGCTATACCAGAACTATCTTCGACAGGAGTTGTTTCAAGCTTCATAGCAATTTCCAAAGCCTCTTGCTAATCAGCAACCTTATGTTGCATGAGTGGAGTCCTGATATGTGATAACAAAGCTGCAATGAACCATTCCTTATGCTGTGCTGGTCCAATAGTGAAACTGACTTGATCTAGTAGAACTTTGAACCTCTGATCAAAGTCCCACACTGATTCTCCTCGCCTCCGTTGAATTTCCTTTAGTTCAGTGATACACTGCGACTCTGATTTAGGCTTCTTAAATTCCTTTATCATTGCCGCTTTTATATCATCCAAGACATGGTTCTGAGTACTGGAAAACTTCATGAACCAAGTTAAAGCGCGGTCTCTAAAAGAAGTAACCAGCTGCGCTCTTCTTGTATCTTGATCTGTAATGTTCTTGGCAGTCCACACGGCTTCACATAAGAACCAAAACTATTTTGGATCCTTTGATCCAATTCCTTTAAAGACTGGAAACTTAATGTCATCATTCATATGGGCCATCGCGGATCTAGGGGGGGAGGGAGGGGAACTGGTAGTAGGCGGGGGGGAACTTAGGGGGGCAGACTGAACTACGACAGGAATACTCGGGCTAGGGTTTCTTTCAGACTACGACGGGTTCTCAGGGATAACAGGGCTTCGCTGCAGGGTTATCGGAGGGCTTCCAACAGAAGGGGTTTCATCGGGCGTCGGGTCTGCTGAAATTAAAGGGGTATACTTGGTATTCTGACCTAGGGTATAGGATCCAAAATTCCTCTTGTATCTTTTACCACTTCGCAGCAAACCACTTTGCTCGTCGAAGTCACTTTCACTTCCAAACATAAGTTAGTACTACTAAATCTAACAGTCTGATTCAATAAGCAATATACCTTTTTCAGCCAATAGCATTTTAATTTTCAAATAAAATGAATTTAAGTACTTACCCCTTAGTCCTTTGAAAAACTGTCGTTCAGCTTTGCTGAAGGAAGTACTTGTGTTGATGGTGAACTCCGTCACAAATGCTTCAATGGTCCGCGTTGTCCAGAAATCAACAGCTCGGGATATCTCGTTGTTCACTCTTTTCAATATATTAATTCTGGCGGGGGTCCAATCAGAAAACTGACCTTCTTGGAAGTTCGTCTTTCTCTCTATCAACCTGGATAACCACTGGTGCAACTCTATGTGGATACTACCAAAGAAAATTTCATAAACATCAGAAAAAAAACGTACCTTTGTAAAAAGGAGTCTGAACTGCAACGCGGATCTTTGTTCTCTTGTTCAGCAAATTTTAGATAAGTCTCTTCAATCCAATCACCGATTTCTTTCACTGAGGGTCTCTAAAACATAGCCCTCTAGGTACGACGTAAACCCCTCTTGAGCAGATACTGAGTTCAACCAGCAACGGAACCAATTTGTTGGGCTTAGGGCAGACCCGGGTTCTATACTTTTGTCTTTGCACCAACAAAAGACCCACAGTGTTGGCCCTTTCAGCAAAAACTTGCGAACATGTTGCAGTCTCACCCGAAACAACTATGGGGTGCCGCAGAATCAGGTTTCTGCAAGCAGGAGAGGGATATTACTGTACCTTTATGCTTTAACAAATAATAATCATACAATACAGATCTTCGACAGTCACTTATATAGCTTCACAGTTAGATAAACAACAGTGTCTTGCTTAACCCTTAACTGGGAATTCACGGCGAAGTTAGTTTTTAGCAGTGATCTTACTTATCAATTATCTACTTATCAATGCATAAAAGAACATAACAGAAACAACACAAAAGAACCACAACACAAGATATAATATGGTTCACCCCCAGTTTAGGGGCTACGTCCACAAAACTATGTTTTATTCAACTCTTTACAAAAACCACAGTTCTGATCTGCGCACTCAGCTGTAGATCCCTTCAATTCCTCAAGCTGCACACTTAGCTACAGATCTCTGCGCACACAGCTGCAGATCTTCTTAATCACCCAAAAACCCTCTGCGCACACAACTGCAGAGGTCATCCACGCACACAGATGGGACTTAATCTTT
>LPNX010810769.1:317271-343603 GCA_001517045.1 Pseudotsuga menziesii | reverse complement strand
CTTACATCAAAAGCCTAACCTGACTCTTTTACAAAAGTGCTTATTTATACAAGTGCACTTATTACAAAACCATGGGCTTAAACCATGGGCACCCCGAACTCTAAAACCTGGATTTAAACCATGGGTTAATTACAAAAAGAGGGCTTTGACTCAACCCCAACACCCGTAAGACTATTTTGAGTCGCAACTCTGCTTACAAGCTTCCACAAAAATCGCGGAGTTACCAAAATTAAGGACCGTTAAGGTGCGCGCCCCAACAAACAACCCACACCCATGGGGAAAACAACAGCCACAATATCACCACTGAAGCAACGGGAAAGACATAGCCCGAAATTGGAAGAGGAAATCAGACTCAATAGACTCTCAACATGGAGATGGAATTCGTATACACAGAACCACAAAATTGGTAAGGAAAATGCACGCAGAGCCCAAAGTTGGAAAAAGAATACTGAACCAGTCGTTGTATGCATGTGTTAAGGCTGAGTGAATGCATGAGGGAAAATCCCAAAAATGCGCGTGAGGATAAAATGTCCAGGAACCCCAATCGTAAATGATAACCCACCACAGCCAAACCAAAACATGAATGCCACATACACAGGAAAATCATGAATGCCAAAAATGGCTCCCCCAGCTCTATGCGTGAGGAAAACAATGAAGAATGGGTCGTGGTCTCCCTCTTCTTGCCCACATGAGGATGAATGAGTCTCCTGGCAGAGTGTGCATGTGGGCAAGGACTGACAGTCCTGCCACACACCACTACCCAACAATAACTGCCCAATCAACATCAGAGGATTTTAATTTGGTAGCTGGATGAGATAAGAAAAGGTGAGTAAGTCAAAAGGGTGGGTGACAACTAAATGGGTTTAACAACTGACATTTGGCTTTTCCCCATTGGCCCCAAGGGTTAAATAATTTCCCTCCCTATCCTTTGGAAAATCATGCCCTTTTCATTATGGTTGCATTGACATAGTTGGTTGGGGCTAATTTTTAATTAAAATGCATGTTTACATGATGCCAGAATTAATATGTGCCAGATAGCACGATATACCTTTCGGCAACGATTTTAATTGCCGAAACATAAAACAACCAAATCGATGGAGGGGATTTTTCCTTTATCTCCATGCCACGATTAATTACAATATATACATCATATACATTTGAATGCAAACAGGGTCAAAACCGGGTTGTTACATTAATCCTTTCAACACTTTCGTATTATGCATACTTAGTTCTATAGACCCATTTACATTTGACAAGTTTTGTTCCTTTTGCAATAGGTATAAGATCCCAAGTATCATTCACCATTAAAGAAAAATATCCTTCATTTATAGTTGCATTCCAATCTAGATTCCATGAAGCTTGTGCAAAAGTAACTGGATCATGATTCTTTGAAACTTAATCCAAAAGAGAAGAGGCTCACTATAACTAAGAACGTGTTCGACATGGATCTCTAGAATCAACAACAAAAACACTGTTGCTTCACATGTTGAATGGACCCATCGAGGAAGCAGTCATATGGGTGAAAATGGAGGAAAATGAGTAGGTGGGGGTGGATATTCATCCTCATTACCATCATCAAAAACTAGAGTTGGAAATAAGTCAAGGAAGTTGGGAGTAGAAGAAGGAATAAGCGTTGAATTAGTGTCGTAGGCCATAGATGGCACAAATGCCGAGTTAGGCTCACATGCCAAAATATTTTCATCAAATTTAACATCTCTTCTAATCATTATATCATGAGAATGTGGCTGAAGAATTTTATAACCTTCTACGTCTTCAGAATGTCCAACAAATATGCACTTTTCACTTTTAGAATGCAATGCTTTCCATTTTTCATCCAGAATGTGATCCCATGTTGTTGATGAAATTGTCATTGATGCCAACATGGACTTGCAACGTCCCCACAAGTTGTCATTGATGCCACCAAGTCCTACTTATTGTGCCTTGGATCCCTTACAGAGTGGGTTTGATCTTTCAATCACCTTGTACACAGTTGACAAAGTCCTTGTACCCACAAGGATGGATCTTGATGCCACCACCTTGCTGAATATGCAAGACCCTGTTGTTGGTGCTGAAGACCCTAGAGATGGTCCTGAAGCCTTTATAGACAATGAAGAATCCCTAGATGAGTTGGAGAAACATTAATGACCCATTATATGGTAATTCATGCTCTAATGGTATCATGGTACCCAAGGAGAATACCTAGAATCCCACAGGTGATGTCATGATGAATCTTGACCCTTGAGGGTCTCCTGGTGTGGTTGAGGTGGTTGAAGAAGCCTAAGAATACTTGAAGAAGTCCTTAGACCCACACTAAGTGGTTTGATGACATTGCGACCCTTGTTGGGGTCATGGAGCTCTTATATGTGTTAGGATTTATAATCCTCCCCTGTCCAAACTGTCTATTAGATTATATTTTCCTAACTTAGGAGTCATTTAGTAATTATTGGTTCCACTAGTACCATTAAGTCTAGTTTTCATAATGGGGCCACATGTACTAGTCACTAGAGTGTGGGGAATACAGATAGATGCTAACTGGAACTAACTGCGCTTGCATGCATCAATTTAGGCGCCTCCTAGATAGGGATAATTTTAAGGAACCATACTTATTTAAAAGTGTAAAAATGTTGGCGAATCTTACCAATTCTTAAAACATCAACTATAAAATATTAGGCTATATTTTTATTAAAAAAAATCAATTTCTAAGGATTTTATATCGTTTATGTAATAATTTGGCGATTTTTAGGGTGAAAATTTTTTACCCCATCAAAATTGGGCAAAATAGGGCTTCAAAAAATGCAAATTGGAGAATCCTTTTTTGGAAACAAACATGGAAAAATAGCCCATGGGATAAATTTCTCCCCTAAAATTATCCTTGCTCCTAGACCAATCCCTACATTTTAGGAGCCACTGGGAGTTCCAACACCAACCTCTTTCAGTTATTGGTAGTTTGTGACTAGTCAAGCTTAGGTATGCTTCAGTTAGATTTAGTTAGATATCCTCCAGTTCAGTTAGCGCCATTTATGCATGGTTGCATGTGGGAAGACACCGGTTGCCACCTACCACTGCAGTTAGAATGGTTTAGCTGATAGAGAGACTGGATTTGACATCTGGAGTTATCCTATTGGATTTCGATAGTGATTTAGACACTTCTATTTAGGCATGAAGTCAGTCTGAGTTGGTATATTCATATTAATCTCTCATGATTCGAATTATCCTTTATGTAACATTGTTGTATACTGTTGGGATGTAATGAAGTTTATACTGTAATTATACTGAGCAATTCTTGTCTGTTTCCTGTGAGGTTTGTTTTGTTTAGTGGGTATTATTAATTCATTTTCACTGCAAATAATTAAGAATCTAATAGCACTCATTGCTTGAATACCAATGAAATATTAATTCTAACATGGTATTAGAGCCATCTTAGGAAAGCTTTAAGTTTGTCTACTCTCCATTGTACACCAAAAGTAGTTGGGTTTCCACAGAAGTCCCGCAAAGAGTGCCTTGCTTCCTCTGAATTCATTCAGAGTGGCGGTGCGGGCGTGTTGGACCCTAAAAAAGTGTACATGTTGAGAGGTAAGGCTTTATTCTAACATAGTGTGAATAGTTTTGGTTTTGCAGTGAATTTCTACAGGTGCTACGTAGCTTGATTGAAGATATTGTCTGATTAGTAGGAGAATTATGGATTCTCAGCCTACCACACCTCGGATCCTAACACACTTCAATTATGTTGATTGGAGGTCAGATATGCAAGTTTCCTTCCGCAACAAGGGATTCTTTAGGATAATACTGGGAAGGGAGGCTGAACCCCATCATCCAGCTGAGAAAAACAAGTTTTTGAACCGCTTAGATGAGGCTTTTGGTTATCTATGTTCTCACATCTCCATAGACCTCCTCTTTCACCTTGAAGGTTTGAGGAATCCATAGAAGCTTGGGAGAAGCTTGAAGTCTTGTTTGGAAATCAAGATGAGCTTCGGGGACACTTTTTAGAGAACGAGTTGATAGCCTTACATCCCATCAGTTTCGATACCATACATCAATTCTTGACAAAATTCAAGTCTCTTGTACTTCGATGCAAACAATGCGGAATAGAAAGAAAGGAGGATCAACATGTGCTCTCCATACTCAGCAATTTTACGTACTGAGTATTATGTATGTCTCAATCTTCCATTCTAGAAGAGCTTCCATTCCCAATTAGAAGATGCCCTCACTTGATTCCTTTACCGAGTCCTTAATACAAGAGCAAGAAAAGTTGGTCCATATGGGAGTCATCCATACTTCCAAAGATCAAGCTCTCCTAGTGTCAGAATATACCAAAGCGCAAGCTAAATGGATACCTAAGGGGAAGGATCCTAAAGCATCCAATTCGAAACCTAAAGAGAATCAGAATACTTATGAAGGAGCTTCAGGCTCCAAGAATAATAAAAGGTTTGAAAAGAAAAATTGTCCCTATTGTATGAGGGGTTTTCATCCAGAAGACTCGTGCATGAAGAAGACCCTTGACCAATTGGAAGCTCTCCTTGTACACAAAAATATTTCCTTTCCAAAAGGTGGAGAGATGTCTGATAATGGAGAGAAGATTGAAGAACATGAGATATTCCATGCCTTGTAGGAATGCCTCACTCTGTCAAAGGATTATTTGATAGATTTTGGAGCATCCAACCACATGGTTGCCTCCAGGGAGTCCTTCACCACTTCCACTATATCAGGAGGACCTAGCAGTCATATGAGAGATGAATCTAAAATCCCAATTGTTGAGAAAGGTTCAGATAAAATCCAGCATGCAGAGTTCAATAACGAACTCTATGCGCCCTCTCCTACAACAAAGCGAATTGTTGAAGATTAAGAAGAAGTAGAATCTAATTCCACACAGTCAATTCGGTTTGAAGAAAGTCTCCTTAAAGTGACTCCTTCTCCTGTTGCTCCATAAGTTTATGAGATCTCTGATATCTCATATTATCACATGCCTGATCCAGAAGGAGACATTCAAATCTCTAATTTTGAAGAAAATCTTTCCTTCCATTCTATGCAAAAATTCTCCAATGATTCTTTTATTTTAAATTCTGTGCATAGTTTACCGATAATTTCAAAATATGAAGAGGAATTCAATTTTTCTATCTCTAATGATGTTGCTTGTGTGCAGATAAGTAATACCATGGATATTTTGGAAATAATATAATATTGTAGTATTGATCCATTCACTCTCATTGATCTAGAGCTTCCAACAAATTCTTACATGATTGCATGCACCAATACTCAGAATTTTGAAGAAGGAGAAAATTGTGCATCTACCATCTCGATGGAGCACACTCTTGGATATGATATGAACCTATTTGAATCTAATATGATGTTATTTGGATATGATCTGATATTATTTGGTTCAGGTTTTAAGTTTCAAGGGCTTTCAATAATGCTTGTAGCTGCTCTCATCAATGTTGGTGTGAAAAATCAAGTACCACAAGTCTCCTTCAAAATTGCTACCGGGGATTTGATATCATTGCACGCTTTTGGATCTGATATGAACTTATTTGGGTAGGGTAAGAAACTACATATACATATGGTAAATGAAAGTTGTTGTAGACTACATCAAGAATCAAGGAAGAGTGAGCATTTCTCATTTAGCCAACAAATCAAATGAATTTATTAACTTGGAGCTAAATGTGAATATTGAGAACCTTCATAAGGACTTGAATGAATATTTCAAGGTCAACACTTGGAAAAATGCAAATGTTGTTGCATGGGTGAAATTGACAACTGAAATTACATGGCCATACTAACTTTGTGGATCACTATGACACTCGTGTTTTCTACTGAAGTTCATTGTAGTTTGAGTTGAATCTTCTTTAGATATTTTAGGACCATTCATAGAGGTTCTATGCATGCTAGTTTTTCTTTCTAATTGAAACCAAATGCACATGTTAAAGATGGTATTCGCTCTATAAAAGAAGACTTTTTAGGGAAATTTAAATTAATTTCACTTGTGAGCACAACATTTGATGCTCAACTTGCATTATGTAAAAAGTGAATAATAATACTCATTTACTTGTGAAATATGTGCTCTTTTGTATTTCAGAACAACTCAGGATGCTATGGAAGCGGTGCTAGGATTTCTATTTGTTCCCTGTATAACTATGGGTGATTGTGTTTCCTGTGACTTGCGAAATTCCAAAAAAAATATTTGCATTTAATTTCTTTGGACTCTATGATGGACACAGAGGTTTGTAGGTTGATTATTTATATAAAGATCTCCTTCATTATATTCTTGTTGAGGAGTTTGAGTTATTATTGAATATTGAGAACCTTATTGCCAATGGATATGGGGAAAACATTTAGTAGGATCAAGGTTGCAGGAGGAAGATAAATAAACCAGAAGAACTATTGTATTGAGGGACCTTGGTCACTATTATCTAAAGATGTTACTATTTCCAGTGTTTAACTAGCATCTTCAAAACAACAATTTTCATAAATGCTACTAAATTTGCAGATAACTTCTAATTTTGGTAGTTTTAAATGTTTTGAATATATAGTGCAGCAAAGGATTGAATTCCATGCTTAAGGGATTTCATTATGTCCTTTTACAACAATCTATGGATATTAGTGCTTCATAATAATCTGATTGGTCCTGAATCCTAATAAGCATATTGATATCTAAATTTAAATAACAAAAAAAAATACAGAAAAAAGAAAAGGTATGACATGAAAATTAGATATCAATTCTTATTAAGGGTTGAAATATGATTTTTCTCCTCTTTTGCCCAACCAAAAAAAACTTGCTAAACATCACAACAATTCTTTTTTCTCCCTTTGATCCGATTAACCTTCTCCAATCAAATGTATCCCTGCTATAGAAAACTCATAATATTAAAAAAATTATATCCAATAAATGTGTCTACTATAGATTAAATACCGATGGGGTTTTATGATCTCATATTCACAGAATCCTGAAGGGTATAGATCAAAACTTGCCTTGAATTGAATGGACTTGCGTCGAACCCAAGAAAAATAAAAGGCAGAGCAAACAATCAGAAATGGGACATAAATCGAGGATATCACCTTGACCGAATCAGAAAGTTGGTTTGGAATTCTACAATGCCCTGAAATTTACGAATTATGGTTTTTCCCTTCCCGCCAATTGTGGTTTCCCTTCTCACCCACATTTTTTCCCACTTTTATCTTTCATATTTTATCTCATACTAAAGGGACAAAAATATTAAGAAACAAACACTAATAATTACCCACTTTTATCTTTCATATTTTATCTCATACTAAAGGGACAAAAATATTAAGAAACAAACACTAATAATTAAATAAAAGTATTGAGGAGTGAATCTTACGAGAAATATGATGCTTTACCACAAGTTTGTATTTTAATTACACTAGTAGTTTGGAACATTAAATATATTAGGAATTAAAAATAATACTTTGTATCTTCAATTATTCCTTTTATCTCTATTGTTTTTTCCTCAACACTTATCTTTAATAATCCCCATACCCTAATTTAGGGGAGAAATCACATCTGCATGACATCAGATGAATGAGTGAGTGTTCCACATGACCCGATCTTGAGGAGGATTGCTTTTGTCAATATCACCATTGAAGGGTTCCAAATACGACAGATAAATCGAGTTCATGCAAAATCTCCTCAACTACATAATTAATAAATTCATTTTTATATAGATATAGAGATTATAAGCTAATTTGGTGTCAATTGCTGAGTTGTGACACATGAGGGGGTATACAATTTACTGAATTTTAACACTGCAAATGGGGGTCTCTGAATCTATCTACAGTGTCAAAATTTAGTAAATTGTACAAATTCATTGTCAAAATTGCAATTTTCCATTTTCGAAGTGACAACTAAAAATGAAAAAATAAATGACCAATTGTTATGTGGTCATTTTTAGTTTAGTTTTGTGGTACTTGCGAAATATCAGCTTTGGATGTTTTTTATTAATGCGTGTACAATGGATTTATTGAAAATTAATTATGGTACCTTGGGAAGGATGTAAATCTTATAAGAAAATTGCTTCTGCTCCATGAACGAAAGACTACATATAAGGTCGTTAATGTAAGTGGTGAAAATACTCTTCATGCATTAATGCTAATATGTGACACATGACGAGGTCTACAATTTACTAAATTCTAACACTGCAGATGGATTCAAAGACCCCATTCTGCAGTGTTAGAATTTAGTAAATTGTACAAGAGTCATTGTCAAAATTGTAATTTTTCATTGTTGGAGTGACACAACTAAAAATGACCAAATAAATGACCAATTGTTATGTGGTCATTTTTAGTTTAGTTCTTATCTTGAGACCAAATTGGTCATTTTTAGTTTAGTTTTTATCCCGTGACCAAATTTCTCATTTATCTTGGTCATTTTTATTTATGTCACTTAAAATTTCTCAATTTTGGTCATTTATCCCTTGAAAAAACTGTGGCGACCAATTTTTTGGTCACCTAATTACTTATCTCTCATTTTGTATGAGTGTTCACTAGGTGACATGTGCCATATGGCATGTTCCATATGATGTGGCAATGACATGTGGCAATAGGTAGCTATCCCACGTGGTGGTGGGTTCATGGTGAGCTATCAACACATAGCTTGTTTGCTTGACAGCCTTCATTGGAGTGTCAAATGAAAGGATGATGTGGGAGGGGCCACCTATTGGTTTCTTCACCATATTGCATTCAAGGGTGGGTTAACTCCAAACTTTTGTTTAAAAAATTATGACATGGGAATGTACAAGACTTTTCCTTTGTGTAACAGTACCTTAATACAAGAAAAAATAAATGTGATACCAATGGAAAAGGGCCCAAGAAGGTAGACGATCCCACAATTAGGGCTAAGGGAAAGTGCTTTCACCAAAGAGTTCACCTTTTTTATTAAGTTGTTTGGAAAATATTATGCAATATGAGGCTTGTAATCAAAAGTGCCATGTGCACGTGACATGATGACCAAGCCCAATCTCAATCAACAAAGGGATCGAGCTTCAAAAGTGATATGATACCATGTTTGGAACATGGAATTTTCGCACATATCAAACAACTTCAGAAAAATTCTCACACATGAATCAAATATCCATCCACAACAATTTACATGGTTAAAACCCTAAAAGAGGTAAGCCCTACACAGTACTTGGGTACTTAATTAAATGTAGAAACCAATTTACATAAGAAACTCTTAGTTAAATTATCATTAACAAATGATATTCCATACTTCATAGATAGAGAGCATTGACTAATCAATCAAGTGGAATCTATCCTATGATCTCATAGTAAATGGGACAACTAAAAATGAGGTGATTGTTTGTCTTGGTCTCCTTCAATTTACATAATCAACAACTCCTATAAAGACATGGCATGTGTCGATTTATCACACCCCAGTGTGGATTGTATCCCACCCTAAACTAACCAAGGGGATACTAAGGTTGAGTATCAAATATCAAGGTGTGTACATAGTTTTAACAATAAAACCCCTTCTCTACTACATGAAATGCTCGAAATAAAGCCCATGTTGGGGTCAAGAACCTTAAAGGGAATGATCCAAGTGACCTATATATATATGTGTGTGTGTGTGTGTGTGTGTGTGTGTGTGTGTGTGTGTATCCTCTCCAATCTCTCAATCCAAATCTCATTTAGATGGTAGAAGGTGGCATGGGGCATCTAAGGAATACTTGAAAGTGGGATGTAGATCAAGAGAAACCGACACTAACTAAAGCAGACAATAAACCTTAAAAAACAACCAACATACTTGTACATGCAAGCTTACAAAGGAAATCATTTAAGAAGAAAAAATTGCAAGGAAAGGGTGCCAATTTGCATTGTGTAATCTTCACTCATGGCCACATGCCAACACACTATGTGGGCAGTTTAGGCCCTTAATGGACAAATATTTGGATAGTTAAACCCACTTATTTTATTTTAATGTGTTTTATGGTTGGGGTGTATCCCCTTTGTTTGATGGGACCATAATCCCTAAAGAAATGAATCTCCCTATCTTGAAGGGACACCTCACTTGAGTTATGTATATATACGCATCTCAATCTCTCATTTGTATCAACTCATTCAAGTAAAACCATTCATTCTTTTATCGAATGACATCCATACTAATTTGCACTAGTCAAGGTCACTCTCTTTATTTTTCACAGCTCCCAAAGTCCAATATCTATGAAGGAAAGAAGGTTCAAAGATGATCTTAAAGCACAAAATATGGGCACCAAACTCCACTCAAACAAAGGATGTGCCTCAAGATCATCTTTAGAATGATGAATTGTTGTTTAAAATGAACGCATCACTATAATACAAGGGTTTGGACTCTCATTGTCCTAACTTAGTCAACTAGAAGCAGGATGACTCCCCAAATATTGAAACCATAAATAATAGTGGATCTAATGATCATGTCCAACATGTGCGTCTTAGACATGATACCTTGGAAGTGACACTAAGAGAATTGTCTCTCAAGTAAGGAAAGGGACCCATATCTCTTGTTAAGTTAAGGCTAGAAATCATGTCCCATGTTAAATCAAGGCCCTAAGACCTAATTCCCCAACTATGCGTAGGCACGAGGTNTAGGGTGGTTTATAAGGATTGAGGTATAAAAAGGGGTGGGGAGGAGGTTTTAAGTATTGGGAGGGGGTTTCAACAAAAAGAGTTTGGGTCAATATATTTTGAAATTAAGGGTATTCTTTAATATCCCACGATCATACGTGCTATGTGAGAGGTTCACTAAGTGAAGTCCCCGTGTGCGTAGGTTATAGTGATCTCAATATATTCTCCTCGAAAGTATAAATGATAGTAAAAAAGAGTATGCTTTCTAAAAAAGAGCAACTTGTCTTGGGAAAAGGGTGGGCCAAAATTCTTTAGGTGAATGAAAAAGAGTTGCAAGAAAATCACATCTCCTTATGGAAATTATTTTACAGAAGACAAACAATCTTTTAAAGGCAAGGAATGGAGGATGGGTCATGTAAAAGAGAAAATTAGAGATGTCTATGGAGGATTTTCCACTCATCATAATAGGACGAGCATTAGAGATTTGGATAGTTGAGTAGGTGGAGTGTTGGACACACCTCATGCAACATTCATGGTTTGGGGTCTTTCTTGTTGGAAATCTTTGCCTTAGAGCTTGACACGTACCGGTTGTGGAAGGAGAACTCCACGTGTGGCTTACTTGTATATAGTTAAGTTGTTTGTGGTGGATAGGGTTTTCATGCCTTCCCTAGCTAGGGTTTGTATAAATTCACTTATATCAACTTTTCAATAAAGTTTTGGTATGTTATTTTCTTCTATGGATGGAAACCAATAGTGACTTCTACTTTATTCCAAATATGGAGCGATTGACAAAAGTACCTAAGTATGTCTCTAAAATGGACTTCCTTCACCATTTCCTTTGTCCTCAATTTCCATCTCATCATTTTGATGTACCTAGAAAGTGAAAATAAAACTTAAACTCAATATATACCTATTTGGGAAAAATTATACCAAAACGAATAAAATCTTTCCAAAAAGAAATTATTATTACCTATTTCTCCGGTGGAAACTATGTATGTAAAAATTACTCACCATACTCTACATTATTAGTGCTAACCTACAAATACATTAAAATGTAAGCAACTAACAACATATATTCATTTGAATTAGGCATTGGAAATTTCTAGGCAAGTTCAAGCAATAATCTATATAGATTACTTCATACTTGTTCTACTTGTTCATCACCAAAATGTTCACCGGTGTTGAGACAGTGATCATCATTTATGAATTGTGTATACTGCAAATGTTTGAACAAATTTACAGACACGATATTTCGAGGACAAATATATATATACAGAATAATATATACAATAACATATTATGTAACATGCATTCTAGCTAATATTGTAAATGTGGGTTTTGTAACATTGTTTGTAGAATGCTTGCGTACCTCACCCATGGAGTTATTTTCTTCAGAAATCAATTGCTTACACTTATCCCTATAAGATGATGCATAGTTCTCAAGATCCAATTGGTTCATCGCTCTCAACATGTCATCCATTAAATCAACAAATGGAATATCATATGCAATGGGAGGATGCAACTGATTACTTAAGCCTAATCCAACCCCTATCAAAGAAGCTTCAACATGCCCCTTTATTTGGTCCCTCACAACAGTTTCTTCTTTGGATGAAAAGTCCAACTTATCGTATAATACAACCACTATAGATGGTCAAGGTACTAAGAAAGGTAGTAGAGCCCTAAATTGATCATCTTGCATGGCACCGAGTCTTTTATGTATGACCTTTGCTAGCAGCATACGATTTTGATCTTGTATTTGTATAATTAGGGTCTATGTGCAGCTAAAACTCTACTTATAACATTCTTTTGAAATAGTGGGGAACCTCATAATTATTTGGAAACTTATCGTATGCATACAATAATCTCTCATAAATATAAGGCACAATGCTAGGATCATTAAATCATGCAACCTTTAGACATTTTTCCTCTTCAAGCCGCAAATCAAATAATGACAATGCCATTTCTTTTGTGATCACAATTTTAACTTCTTTGTAGGAGTGGCAACCAATCACTGACAATCTCACCATATGAATCATGTCAGGAAAAACATGGGTGGATGATACAACACTACGATAAGACTCTATCAAACCTTCCAAATTGTACAAAGTGTTCACAAGACTTCGTCGAATACTACTCGAGATATTGTTTCTTTCCAAATCAGTCCACAATTTGGAATGCTTTGTCATATTCTCAGTAGTGATCATCGAAATGTTGTCTTACCAAGGTATACCTTAGGAATATCTCTATGATGGGGGTAAATAGGTTCATAGCTAGTATTGTGGAAAACTCTTGCACCCTACGACCTCTTTCCCCCTGATGATCTCCAACAAGAGGAGAAGCATAAAACCCTATAAGATGTAAAATGTGCAACTATTAATACGAGAATATTTTGTCAGGAAAATTATGTTTTACTTAAATAAAATGTTTTCATTAAAAATACCCAGTGCAAACCATTCGTCACACAGTATGCTACTTGAATTGAAAGCAAGCAATTTTGTAGAAGGAATATCTCTACTAGCACCTGTATAAAATAATAAAGTGTCAATTACAAAAGCAATATAAACTCCATTATTCAACACATTAAAACATGTCAAGCAAGATTTATGTTGAAATTTTACCTAAAATAGGTCTATCAAATGGTAGGATGGATATGGTAGGTGGAGTAGTAGAATAAGACATTGAAATCAAACATAAAATGTAATCAAGTTATATGCATGTTACATTAAAAAAGTTTACATAACCTGCTTGAAAATGTTAAATAATAGTAAAATGTACCTAAATCATGTGTCCTCTGGGCATGTATGTGCAAAGCAGATGGGCCATCCTGATAGAGATTCCACTCACTTATAGTGCGTCCAGTAGACCCCTCAGAAAGGTGTCTGTTGGGGTTATAACCACTACCAATATCTCTATAGGTATCACATTGATCCATGTGTGATGATACAGATTGGGACATATGTGCCTCTCGCTACAAGAGTTCAAGGTAACTGGGTTTCCTTGATGTTGAACCTATGCAGCTATGCATGATAATATTTTAAACAAAAGTCAAAATATTGATGCTCATATTTTTTTTCAAGAAAAATTTAATTTAAACTAGACTTGAACATGTTAAATAATAATCCAAAATAGTTGATTATGCCCTTTGAAAATGTGGGTGCAAAGCATCCAAGTTGTCCTGACCCTAACCCTATGCGTCTATGCATGATGAGAAGTTTCAAACTATAAACATTTCAAACAACATTTCAATTCATATTTCTTGAAATTAATCCTAGACTTGAACATGTTCTATAATATTCCAAATACCTAAGTGTTCCCTCCATGACTGTGGGTCGAAAGAATCCAAGTTGGCATGACCCTGACACTGAGAACCTATTCATAACGACAAATTTTCAAATTATAAACATGTTAAACAAAATTTCAATTCATATTTATTCAAATTATGCCTACACTTAAACATGTTAAATAATAGTCCAAAATAAGTATGTGTTACCTCCACAAATGTGGGTCCATAGAATCCAAGTTGGCATGAATCTAACCTTGTGCACTTGTGCATGACAAGAAAGTTTCAAAATTATAAACATGTCAAACATAAATTCTATCTATATTTCTTCAAATTAAGCATTAAATAGAACATAATTGAACATGTAAAATGACAATCAAATATACCTAAGTGTGTAGAATTCCCATGTGGATTTGAAACATACAAGCTAGCAGGAAGCTCAATATGTGCACTTGTGATGCGTAAACCACACCCATTAGAAATAGGTCTACCAATGTTGGAACCATTACCAACACCTTGAGGTGCCTCATGTCAATCCATGTGGAGCAATGGGAGATAGATATAGACCATGATATGGGGTTTAATGCAATGGGTTAAACTGATTGTAAAAGTAGAATAATTGTTTGAAATAAAATCTATCAAAGAAGAAAAAAGTATGATAGTTAGATCCCCTAGATCTTCTCATGTTTTAACTTGGTTTCTACAATGTTCCATATTTAATGAAAAGGTTAATACTTATTGTTGTTACAACCTATTAATTAACTTAAAAGAACAAATTTCGAGAAGTTGGTAACAACCTTTTAAGTTTTAATTGATATTTCAAAATTGCAAATTGTCTTAATTGAATTTTCCCTAAATTCTAAATTTACTAAAGTACAACAGGTCAAATCAAGTTTCAGGCTCTATTCTCTTGCTAATGTTGGATAAGTTTGAACTTAGGTTTCTTCTTGTAAGAATCAGATCACGACGCTATCAAAACATCTCATTAGAAAGAGGCTGCTTCAATTCCCATGTTTGCATGTTATTGTTAATTAATATCATATGCAAGTGCTAGTTTTCTAACATTTACTACACCAATCAAATGGAGGAGATGAGTGCAAGATGGTAATGGAAACTAGGTGGGAAAGGCTCCAAGTCAATATTCTAGGTAAGCTTGAAATCTCTCCTCATTCATTAATCACAATATCAGTTAGGATCATGTCATATAATGTTCATCTAAGAAATAGATTAACCAAAATACATATTAATTCCACAATACATTGAAATATTTTAAACACACCAATATTATGATTTATAAACCATGTGGTGAATAATATTTCAAAATATAAAGCAAATCTTGGTTCAGTAGTTGACCACAAATAGGAGAATCAAAACTATAAATCCATGCTATCATTTAAAGGGCACGTGCACGAAGTTGGTTCCACTTTTTAGTGCCATTATAAAAATAAAAAACGGAAGTCCGAAAAACGAAATCCATAACACCTATGCATTATGGATGGTTTGGTTCGGGAAAATCCTTTCCTAGAACCGAAGCAAAAGTTGTTAGACTATATCGCAAGTGATACATATCGCACTTGAATTTTTAATGAGTTACAAATCGCAAGTGCGAGATTTAAAATAAAAATAAAACATAGGCCCACGGCCTCTATTTGTTCATTTTGCATTGCAGGCCGCATAGAACGGAAACATGATATATCGGGAAGGCGATTTGGAGGGCATACGATTTGGAGGGAGGAGATTGATTTAGAGTGCACACGATTTGGACTGAAGGAGATAGATTTAAAGTGCATACGAATTAGAGGGCATACGATTTGGATGCAATGGAAGGTAAGAATTGCATTGTTGTTTTGGTTTAGGATTAGGAAAGAATTGTTTTGTTTTTGTTTTGTTTTGGATTAGGCAAGAATTGTTTTGATTTTTTCTTTTAATTTAATAAATTTTTAATTAAAACAAAGAATGAAATATTAATTAAATTTAAAATTGGTTGTTTTTATATTAACAGACAACACAAATCTTGAAGAAAATGTCCAAAACCAAACCACCAATAACCCAAACCCAAAACCAAACCCAAATCCTGAACAAATGGAGGAGGAGCACGATAGGAATTCCAAAATTCTTATTCATTTGGGTGCATTGAGACGCCTTAGTTGACTTTTTAGAGGGGGGGACCACATAAGAAGGTCATTGGGAGAGGCCCTAGATAACATTACAAATACAATTTCCAATGCCCAAGGAGAATTGTACAACATTAGCTCGTATAGGGATTCCCATAGGCAATACTATTCCACTGGGTTGAGCTACAAGGACGCAAAGAAATTAAAGATAAAAAAAGATAATATGTTTTCACTATTCCGGGACCCTAGCACTGGATTTGTTCCTCCCAGTAGTCGACCACACATTTCTATAGACTGGTGCATAGAACCAAATATTAAATCCAACTGGATGGATTTCTGGTACATGGTCTTCGATGAAGACCCTCATGGTCTTCTATTTCCCCAAGAAATTGTATGCCGAATTTATATTGGGTAAACATGTAAATTACTTTGATATTTTAGAGTTCTAGGGGGTAGAACATGGGATTCCCTAATATAGGCAAGGGGTGAGGACTGATCCAAACCATGTGTGACGACCTCCACGCACACCAAACCCCCCTCATGTATATCCTCCTGCAGGTCCTGTGATTGATGACACACAAGAGGCATTATTTGATTTGGAAGATACATTGCTTTGGCATGGGACTACTGTCAAGGGAAATGTAGGCCAAGGGGTCAGCACATCTGGGGCTGACACATCTAGGGGTGACACATTTGGGGTTGGACCATCACCCATAGAGGATCCAGTTAGGTCTCCCCACTCTCCCAGATCTAGAGATCGAAGTGGAAATGCAGAGGGGTCAGAGCGTCACGTCATGCCACATCCATGCACCACTTGTCGAAACATATTCTATGGGCCTTCTTCGGAGTTTCACAGCGATGGGTTACTCCAATATGTAAGTAAAACTCGTTCTTCACGTAGTTTATTATTTTTATATCACAGTGTTCACTTGTTTCATAAATTATTTATATTTTAAGTATCTGACAATTTACATGAAAACATTTATAGCTGGTGTCCAATGAGACCCTAGAATCCCATAGTCCGCTGGTTGATGCTCATGATATGGATGCAACGGTCAATGTTGCATATCATTTTGGTCCTTCACTATTACTTGTAAGACCATTAATTTTTTATTTATCATCATGATATACATATTTATAGTAGGGATTGTCACATTTAATACATCTTAGTATTGATACAATATATTTTATGTAGGGTGGGCAAGATGAGTATGTAGCATCTGAGACAGGTCCATCTCAGATAGCTAAGAATTTGCAAGTACATGTATGATTTTAATTATTCTTTTAATTATGCTTTTAATGATTCAACATGTACTTTTTTAATTATTTGAAATTGTCTAATTGTATCTTTATGTTTTTTTTTACGTAGGAACATATGCTCAATAGAGCTGACCACCGAGCAACCTTGCTCGCTCATGCATATGCCCATCCTTTTAGTCCGGTGTCAATTATTCCACCCACTGGTTACACACCTCTTCACGTCCCCTAGGTATATGTATATATCACTTATCTTGTATCTATATTTCCCCAATTGTCCCTCCATGTAGTATAGTTTTCTTTGTACATGCAACTATATTTTTGGTGCACCCATCGATTTGTTGACATTGACTTATATATTATTTTATGCATCTTGATAGTGAGCAAGTGGTGCTTGAAGAGTACCCAGTTAGGGTCCTTGCTCACCCACCTCTCCCCGCCCCCCCAGGTACATGTATGTCTCACTTTCTTTGAAAAAGTCATTGTCCATCCATGTAGTATAGTTTTCTTTGTACATGCAAGTATCTTTTTGGTGCACCCATTGATTTGCTGAAATTGACATATATATTAATTTATGTAGCTTGATAGTGAGAAGTGCAAGAGCACCCAATCGAGGTCACTTATAACCCACCTCTTCCCCCCCAGGTACATGTATGTGTCACTTTCTTTGAAAAAGTCATTGTCCCTCCATGTAGTATAGTTTTCTTTGTACATGCAAGTATCTCTTTGGTGCACCCATCGATTTTCTTACATTGACATATATATTATTTTATGCAGCTTGATAGTGAGCAATTGGTGCTTGAAGAGCACCCAATCGGGGCCGCTGCTCACCCACCTCTCCCCCCCAAGTACATGTATGCTTCGCTTTCTTTGAAAAATTCATTGTCCCTCCATGTAGTATAGTTTTCTTTATACATGCAAGTACTTTCTGGTGCACCCATTGATTTGCTGACATTGACATATATATTATTTTATGCATCTTTATAGTGAGCAAGTGGTGCTTGAAGAGCACCCAATCGGGGCCGATGCTAGTGAGGCACCGATGGTACATGCAGTTACACCCCGACCCACCATCACTTACACACGAACAATAAGTAAACATGTTGTTTTGGCTTGGAATTTGAACAAATGTACATAGAATTTTTATAGGTTGGTAAACTAACTTACAAATTTTGGTTTGTGTGCAGTCTCTGGAAATGATATATGTTCCTCTTATTCAGCGATGAGGAACACCACCGAGCAGCCGAAAAATAAAAATAGACTGCTCAAAAGCCACTGACAGTGATAGTGAAAGGGTAAATAGAATTCATGTATAGGGGGGATAAATAGAATTCATGTATACGGGGGATACATACATGTACCATTTTGTTTTTATACACACAGATGTACGTTATGCCAACAACCTCAAGTTAACCTAAGATCCAAATGTTTTGATCATGACTCTAAATAAGAATTCAAAAGGTTATACATTGTATCCAGACTATCAAAAGCTTATGAATGTGGAGGATTTGGAATGTAGATGGCGGTGGGAAACTATTTGGAGAATTAAAGATCCAAAAAGTCTAAAATTATCATGTGGCTTTCTATCACCTCAAAAGTCTTGACTGAAGATCTCTATCAAAAGAAAAATAATGAAGGTTTTGGAATATGTTATATTTGTTGGCAAGATGGAGATGACATATCCCACATCTTCATGAAATGTCCTTTTTCTCTTCAATTTTGTAATAAGATAGAATGTTGGTTAGGAAAGAAGGATATTTGGAAGTATGAGTCTGTGGAGGTAGGCCTAAAAATATGGTTTTCATGAGAATATATAAACAATTACAAAGCAATTATTTTCCTAACTAGTTGGAATTCTAGGAATGTTGTGCCTTTTGAGAATTCCCTCCATTCTACACAGGTTTCTACTGCTATGTGTTTAATGGATAAACATTTGAAGCAAGAGTCGAAGATTAATATCAATAGATATAAAACGCATATGCATTATAACGCATATGTGTTTTATATCGCATATGCATTATAACGCATATGCGTTATAACACACGTGTTTTATATCACATATGCGTTATAACGCATATGCGTTATAAAGCATATGTGTTTTGCAAAATTTAAAATTTCAGCGGGAATAAGGTTTGGCATCATGTTTGGAAATAGCTTCGGACTACCAAACCTATTGGCTAGGACAAATAAACCAGATTTATTGCATGTATTTCAAAACTCCGTGAATATGCTCAGTTTCGATGGCATTTTTTGCTATGACAAACACAATATTTTTTTTTTCTTTCTGAAAATATAGAATATTGTAGAATACAATCTTACGATTCTGAATATGTAATTTTTTCCTACAAATGTATGATTTATTTATTTATTATTATTTTTCTAAATGACACACGTCAGTTTTTGAAAATAGATACATCCATTGTTTTTTATATAACTTTTGATTGCCTTCACCATTTTACAAGAAAACTATATGGTGCACTAGAGGAGAGTGAGATCTACAATATTATATTTAGAAATCAATAATTTCATTAAGTTTATCCCCTAAAGTGTTGCACCTGCACAAAACGTTTTCGTTTCAAGGTTTTCAGACTTTAATAATTAATAATAATAATAAATAATTCATGAATGTTTTAAAAAAAAGAGTGTTGCACCAGTAACAATATGTCCTTTATATGTATGCAAGAGTTTATCCAAAAATGACACCATTTACCTCATATAGTGTTGCACCCGCACACACATATATGTTATGATGTGCTGAAAAATTTGAAAACCCAATTTAAGGGAAACTAATTTTATAATTATTTACACAAATCTTATGTAGATAAAAGTTATATATAATGAAATCTTATTCAATTATCTAACTTTTGTCTTTTTATTTCATCTTCAAATCGGTTAGGGAAGTACCTCTAATTGTTACCTAAAGTCATAGGTTCCATGTTTTTTTCAGTTTTATGTGGCATCTAAAGTTCCTTTAAAGGAGTCCATGATTGTGCATCGGCCCTAACCACATAACCAACCAACAACCTGTTTGACCAACCAAATGCATGGATATTGTTCAATTACACCAATTGGAATTATGCCTATGATGGAAATGTCAAACATGTCATGTCCCAATCATCGACACTTATCCCAATGATACTACTAGGAGGTAAACATCTCCCATACATTTAATAAATAGCCTAATCATCAAATAAAAAAATTCAATTCCAACTAATTGCCACCATATAAAAGCAATTATCAAACAACATGCAAGTGTTTAACCCAATAACCATGTGAAACATGTGGTGCAAAACAAGGCTTTTCATCATTATACCTACAATGTTATCACCTATGCTATGGAAAAGACTATTATGAAACCATCTCACCTATTATCCACAGTACTACAATCCATCCACCACATAAATAAAATGAGATTATAATGAATCAATTGATATAAGGTGGGAACTTTCATGCTACATTAGGAATCAAGATAATGATTATAAATAACATTGGCATAAGACATAAGCATACCATACATGAAAGTGTTGGAATGAAACATTATAATTGGAAATGATCAATATTAGGCACCTTTATGTAAATCAAAAAACATGCCAATTCTGTCATATCCAACAACCATCAAACACATCACAATTTTCATCACTTGATCCATCCTCAATCCATCTTTCAAATAATATTATGGACCCAAAGTACTTGTTAGAAAATAATAATGTTAGACCCAAGGTAGTACAATAGGATATGATTTTAACTATCTCAGGAAAGGATCTCATTTGGGCGTGGGGTGAGAAAAATATATTAAAAATAAGTAAATTTAAAACATTTGTTAGATATGATCATTAATAGAACTTAGCTAAAATGTAGTGTAAAAATTGCAATACTTTGTGATTATTCTTATTGCTCAGTTCATGGTCAATATGTAGCAACTCCATAGGGATAAGATTATTGGAAGAATTTCAATCCCAAAAATAAATCTTATTTGAAGACCAAATGAAACCATGAACTAGGTTATTTCCATAAATCAGGAGGTTATTGTCATGTTTCCAATAGAAGGTTAGGTCTAATTTGAGAAAAGTGGTGGTAAAGGACTTAATGCCTACAACCAAATGGGAGTGTAAGCACACAAGCTCTCCAAGGCTCTGCAAATTGTAGAAATGGGTGAAGCAAGGGAAGTAAGAGAATTTGAGAAGGTGGAAGGGGGAAGAAATTTAAAGCAATAATGGAGAAGATTCTTCATCTTGCTTGTTAAAAATTAAAAAATACGTATAACCTTGTGATCTATTCCTAAAACATGTTGAGTTATCCAACCAATCAAAAGAAGTAATGCAAGATTTAATAGTTAGGCCATTAATGTTTCATTTTTTCAAATTCTTCTTGGAATACGAGGCCTCTTATTGATTACATTGAATTTGTTAAACTACTACAATAACAACATTATTCAAAGAACAAAAATAATTAGCATCAAGTAAAGAGCTCAAAAATTAAGGAGAGTTGAAAGTGAATGAAAGAAAAAAAAGCATAATATATTTGAAAAGTAAATTAACCAAACTTGCGAGGGAGAAAACAAATAAAACTATAAAAATCAGCCTTATCTTATCTCCTTTTTTGGTTTAAGTTTATCTTTAAGGATCCTAGGAATGGTAGGCCTTAATGAATACTCCATTAATGGAATTTAACAACACTATTTTTAGGCATCCTTTAACCATAGGATTTATTTCCTAAATCCTTGGTGACTATGAAAGGACCAATCCACAACTGTTAGAACTTGGTATCTTTGCTAGCTTCATTATGGGAAATTTCACAGAAAAGGACTTGTTGTCCAATGACTAAGGATTTATACATGGCATTTTTATTAAAATACATCTTCAAACTAGCATGTATTTTCTTGGAATAATTAACAATTTTTCAAAGTTCTTCTAAAATGATCAAGGTGTTTTGATTGTTTTTGCCTTTGTTATAGATAATCTTCCTCAACGTCACTACTTTGGTAAGACATACTAAGAGTAGCAACTTCAATATTGGAAGGTATGATGATCTCCTTGTCATAGAATAGCAAGAACGGGTTCTATCCAATACTTGAATTAGAAGTAGCGCTTTTCTATCCCTGCTTGAATTAGAAGTAGTGCAATCAACCCGTAAAACAAATACTTGTTGAGTATGTCATTCCTATGGATTAATACCATGATCCTTTTGATGATGTGCAGAAGATTTTTATTTGTATATTTTTCTAGGCCATTCCCTTATGGAAGTTTAGGCAATGATGCTATATTTTGATTGAAACCAAGTGATGGTCCTAAAGATGAAACTAAGACCTTTATAACTAATAATTTCCATCGAGATGTCAAACTAAGAGAGAATATTGGTTTCAATAAAACCAACCACTTTTTAAAGTTTTCATGAGTTAATGGGACGCATTGTAATAACCACATTTTAAAGTTTTCATGAGTTAATGGGGGCAACCTTCACCCAATACTAAAGCATGATATAAATCTGACCTTTGTCGATTAAACATTGGTATAAAAGCCTTTATCTAATGGTGATGATTTTCTTTTATTTGATTTCATATTATATTTTTAATTTATTTCTTCTCTTAAGTAGTGAAGACCCTACAAAAATATAAGTATCCTAAAAATTAAACAACCAAAAAATAAAATAAAAATATTTTTACCCATTGATATTTATTTTTCAAAAGAGTTTTTCTATTTGTTGGTTTTATCTAAATAGAAAAAAAAAATTAAGAACACATAGATATAAATACAACTCAAATCTTATTAGTCACCCTGGAACCTCTAGGAATGGGTAACATCCAATAATAACCGAGAGTATCAAGAGTGGTAACATAAAATAGAAGGTGCCAATGGGTGTAAAGAGAGTGTACTAACCATTTCAACACAAACTAAGGAACAAGAGAACCATTTCAACACAAACTAAGAAACAAGAGAATAGCGTGTTGACCATCTCCACACACTTCGAACCAAAGTACAAACATAAATAAATTGGCCCTAAACAAAACTCGTTTGTTCCGCGGAGAAATGTTAACTTCTCCAATAAAGTTCAAATATATATGACCCTCAACCACACAATGCAAGAGGAATCAAATTAGGGATAAAAATGTTATCTTCTCCAATAAAGTTCAAATATATATGACCCTCAACCACACAATGCAAGAAGAATCAAATTGGGGATTGAGACAATACCCTACATTCATTTAACTCTCTTCTCATAACTCTGGTTGCAGAGAGAAACACCTTTTACATATGTGTGAGATGTCTTACATTTGTAACACAGGTTGGTTTAAACAAGAAAAAAATGAAAAATATACAAGGTAGATTCATAATTGAATCTAAAAAAAGATATATATTGAATTCAACAAATACAAATATAATTACAACTTTATGTTAGGACTACATTGTATATTTTTTTGTAGTTTTTTTAATATATATATATAAAGTCATGTATCAATTCCATATTGTAAAAAGGGTCTATTGGGACAATAAAACCATCATAGATCCATCTTAACTTCAGATCTACCAAGTGTAAACACATATCCGTTAGGTTACAAACACATTTTTTCATTTTACACTCTAACAAATGTTTGTATTTTAATGAATTTGATCATTTATATTTGATAAATCTATAATNAAATAATATTAACTTTATATATATATATATATATATATATATATATATATATATAGCCAATAATGGTAAGTGTGGTGCTAGCATGGTCTTGAAGATTAAAATTAATCACATTATCAGGATGGAGATTTTTGTGGTTTGTAAAAAAAGAAGAAGAACTTTTCAATATCTATATCTAAATTGCAGGAGATTCAAAAGTAGTGATTGATTGGGAAAATGATAATTCAAAAATATAAGTGTTGATTATTAATCAATGGGCAAACAGATATATAAGGAATTTATTAGCATGGTAGAATATCTCTCAAATTTGGTTGTTAGTAATATGGATGGTTTCTTGCATTATGAGGGGTTTTGACAGTAGATGAGTGTTTGTCTTTTAATTGATCTTAGGTTACTATGTTTTTTTTGGTATTGTTCTGTTTATGTGAAATTTCACACACAAAGTATTTTGATACAAAGTCAGAAAGCCAGTTTTTAAAGCTGAAGTGAAAAGTCTCTATAACTTTGATTTCATAAGTTTAATTTATCACTTTGAGTCCTTATGTTAAATAAAAAGTTACAGTTTTTAAAGCTGAAGTGAAAAGTCTCTATAACTTTGATTTCATAAGTTTAATTTGCCACTTTGATTCCTTATGTTGAATAAAAAGTTAAATTTTTTTTTCGCAGTTGATCTGTAAACAAATAAGAAGTTACAGTTTTTTTTTTTTTTACACTTAAACATGAATCAACATAAACTTGAATGTTGTTGTTGTAAAGGACCATTTACCTCTTAAAATCATATAAAATCCAGACGACGCTTGGCAAATGGAGGTAGACCGTGCTTTGGAATATGATTGCCCTTCCTTGCTTATTACGTCAATACCTTTTGTGTGGAGACAAGACAAATTGCTTATCACGTCAATAACCCTAAAAAAGCAACACAACAGACCGTGGTCCAACTGCCCCCCACACACAAACAAATAACCTGTCCACGGTCACGGATCCTTCACATTTATCTCTATCGACGAAACTTTAAGGGTCCCACGGAGTCGACTCCCTGACTTGATGGTTACCAAACTAGACAACATCTAAATGGAGGCGAACAATGTGATATGGTGGTGCCATTCCTAACTCCACAAAATTGATAACCATTTACTTTTATAAAACCAGCACAACTTTCTGCACGCTACTGCTGGTTTCTTGGCAATTTTGTAAAATGCAGATGAGGGTTTGTATTAGGAATCAATATAGCTTCAGAGAGGGTTTGGTCGCGATGTTTATGGGAAAATATTGGGTACTCTTCACCAACTCCACTTATGGATTCCTCTAAACCGAAAAGGGTGGCGATGGCTTTTAATGGGGGAGATGAATACAACAAAGTCCACAGCATCTTCCTTATTGCCAAAGTCAGAGTCTTATTGTGAAAGACAGTACGATTGGATTCATCTTATCAATTCAATCCAAAACAGACCATACTAGTTTTAAAGCAACTCAATGAATAATTCTTGCAATTTTAAAGCATCACATGCAACGCACAGGAAGCAAAGCATATTCCATTGAATATTGTATACTTGCAGGGTCTCTAGGGGAAGCCCAGGTATGTAGATTTCAATTCTATAGCCAATAAATGAAGTACTATTGAAATGAATTGAAATCTGCAAATCTGGGTTTTCCCTTAGATTTATATATATATATATATATCTTTATCAGTTATCACAGTATGAGAATTTGGCTTTCAGTCATATCTCAAATTCTGTAATTCATATAATTCTTACAATGTTTTCGTATATATGTTAAACTTAGTTGTTATTCATGTTGTCAATCTCTAATTTGTCCTGTACATTAATATCGTTTCACTGCATTCAGCCAGAGGATGGAGTCGATGATTTCTATGTTGTATTTTTGAATGTTTTCTTTAGTGTTATATTCATTTACTGGTATCTAATAGCCAAAACCGAGCCGACTAAACTTGGGTTTAGGGCTCAATCAATATTTAAAAATAAATAATTTCACTTTTAACTTCGACCTGTTTTTACTGCGACCACCCTTTTTTTTTGCGACCAAGTTAATACCTGCGATCAAGATGATATGTGCGATCAAGTTGATATGTGCGATCAACTTATCTGCGATCAAGTTGATCCCTGCAATCAACTTATCTGCGATCAAGTTGATGCCTGATGCGATCAAGTTGATCCCTGCGATCAAGTTGATGCCTGATGCGATTAACTTATCTGCAATCAAGTTGATAGATGCGACCAAATTGATAGAATATGTTTCTTAGTCTAAAGACTTCAGAAATTACAAGTGTTTTTGCCTGTGAGTAAAATGAAGTAAACTACCCACTTTTACAAATCCAAATAACTTAAGAAAAACATATGCCCAAATATGTAGGAAGATTTAAGTCGACCAAAGTGCCGTAAAACCTCGAACTTTCACGTAGTGAAATTTTTATGGATTCTTGTTCTTTTACTTATCAGTAATTGTAAAAGACATTTACAGAAGTAAATCTGGAAATATGAAC
>LPNX010810769.1:290756-307202 GCA_001517045.1 Pseudotsuga menziesii | reverse complement strand
AATCCCAAACTGAATTGTACCTCGAATATATCGAAGTATTCTTTTTGTTGCTTTCCAGTGACTTTCATGAGGAGTTTTCATATAACGGGCAACACGACCAACGGCAAAGGAAAGGTTCGAACGAGAATGAGTCAAGTATAAAAGAATACCAATAAGCTGACGATACAAGGTGGCATCTACTTCAGGGGAAGTACAAGTGGCAGAAAGTTTGACTCCAGACTGGAAGGGAGAAGGGGTTGGTTTACAATCTTCCACGTGGAAGCGACGAAGAAGGTCACAAGCATACTTAGACTGGGAAAGAAGGATTCCTTCTTTGGTTTGCAAGACTTGGAGACCAAGAAAATAATGCAAATGTCCTAAGTCTGACATTTCAAAATTTTGCTTAAGACTGGATTTCACATGGGTTATAAGTTTAGGGTCACTACCAGTAAGGATAAAAAAATCAACATAAAGAACAAGTATGATGAGATGGTTTCCTACTTTCTTGGTTTAGACATTGGGGTTAGAATGGCATCTAGAAAAACCAGTGTCAAGGAGAAATCTATCCATTTTGGCATACCAAGCTCTAGGAGCTTGCTTAAGGCCATATAAGGATTTCTTCAGGAGACAAACAAGGCTAGAGTTATTCTGAACATATCTAGGAGGTTGTTCCATGTAAATTTCCTCATGTAAATCACCATGTAAGAAGGGAGACTTGACATCCATTTGATGGACTTCCCAGTTATGTAAGGCTGCAAGGGAAAGAACAAGGCAAATGGAGTTCATTTTTGCTACAGGGGCAAAGGTTTCATTGTAGTCAATCCCTTCAACTTGGGAAAAACCTTTGGCAACTAACCTTGCCTTAAGTCTTTCAACACTTCCATCTGATGCATACTTAGTTATGTAGACCCATTTAGATCTGAGAATTTTTCTTCCTTTTAGAAGAGGAACAAAATCCCAAGTATCGTTCGCCATTAAGAAATGATATTTTTCATCCATAGCTGCATCCCAATCTGGATTTCCTGAAGCTTCTGCAAATGTTTCTGGATCATGATTCTCGGAAACTTGAGCCAAAAGAGAAGAGGCTCGCTGAAATTGAGAATGTGTTCTACGTTGATCTCTAGGATCACCAGCAAGATCATCAGCTGCTTCACATGCTGAACGGACCCATCGAGGAAGTATTGGTGTTGGTGCAATTGGAGGAACATGAGCAGGTGGAGGTGGATTTTCATCCTCACTATCATCATCAAAAACTGGAGTTAGAAACCTATCAAGGAAGTTGGAAGAAGAAGAAGAAGAAGGCACAATCGTCGAATCAGGCTCGCAAGCCAAAGATGGCACACCCGCCAAGTTAGGCTCGCAGGCCAAGATATTTTCATCAAATTTAACATCTCTTCTAATGATTATATCATGAGAATGTGGCTGAAGAAGTCTATAACCTTTTACATCTTCAAAATATCCAACAAATATGCACTTTTCACTTTTAGGCTGCAATGCTTTCCGTTTTTCATCCGGAATGTGAGCCCATGCTTCACAACCAAACACACGAAAGTGACTTACATCTGGTTTAATTTTACTCCATGCTTCTTCTGGTGTTATACCCTATAAAACTTTAGTGGGTGTGTGATTAATTATGTAATTTGCACAATTTATGGCCTTAGCCCAATATTGAAGACTTAGTCCCTTAGATTGGATCATACAATTAGCCATTTCTTTTAAAGTGCGTTTCTTCCGTTCAGCTACACCATTTTGTTGTGGTGTATATGGAACCGTGTGTTGTTGTTGGATTCCTTGTTCAATGCAAAAAGTAGTGAACTTGTTGTTAACATATTCTCCTCCATTGTCAGATCTCAACTTAATAATTTGATGACCATATTGTTTTTAAACAAGGGCCTTGTAGGCCAAGAACATGTTAAATACTTCACTCTTAAGTTTTAGGAAGTAAACCCAAGTGCGTCTGGAGTAGTCATCAATGAAAGTTAAGAAATATTTGAAACCAGAAAAAGAAGCCGCTGGAAGAGGGCCACACAAGTCACTATGCACAAGCTCCAAGGGAACTGAGGCATGCCAAGAGGCACGTTTGTCAAAACTGTCCCGATGATGTTTTTCGAGTACACAACCGGAACAAACACCATCCTTGCAAGATACCAGCGGAAGACCAGTCACCATATTGTATTTACATAGTTGTTGCAATGAGTGATAATTTAAGTGACCAAATCGCTCATGCCAAAGTTTGCTCAAGTTATCACTGTGAGCAACAAAAACTGAAGGAAAAGGTGATGACCCAAAGTTGTTAAATTTGTACAACCTGGTAATATCATCAAAAGTTTTAGTAGCAAGGATATTTTGAGGATTTTTAAAATCCTTGATTACAACTTGGTGACTCGGTGTAAACGTTACAGTTTTACCTTCACCTGAATGAGTAATTTGATAGACTGATAACAATTTGCAGGAAATTTTTTGAACACATAGTACATCACTGGAATGACCATTTTCTATTGGAACTATTCCAGATCCTACAACACTTAGAGATCTATCATCACCAACAAATATTTGTTTGGTGTTACATTCATGCATAGTAGAAAAGATGGCTTTATCCTTATCCATATGATAAGATGCTCCAGAATCAATGAGGCATTCAATTCAAGTATAAGAAGAAGATGCAGTATAAGAGTAACTAGAAGCACAAAGTGCATGTCCATGAGAGGTAGATTCTAAAGATGAATCTAGGTTGATGTGGTGCTTCTTCATTGTTGCTTCCAAGGCTGCCATCTTCTTAAAACACTTAGATTCATCATGATTATCTTTCCCACAAAAATTGCAATGACGCTTAGTCTTCTTTCTTTTTTGCTTGGATCCTTTGTCATTTTTTAAAGAAGGAGCTGACTGAGAGGGTTTGGGACCCTTGCTGTTTTGCTTATTATTGCGAAAATTCTGTTTCTTGGGAGGCTTGGACTTTTCTTTCTGTTGGGACAATAAGGCTTTCCCAGATGTATCTGCATTGTTAATTATTCCAAGATGAATGATATTATCTTGCTCTCTAATTAAGGAATCACAAAAGGATTCAAGGCTAGGCTCTTGATAGCTAGCTGCAGTCAAGGATTCTTTCATGGACTAGAACGTAGATACAAAAATAGAATATGCAAGTCCAAGTTTTGAAAGAATATGATAAATACATTGTTTGTCTTCTTTCTTAATCTTGCATTCTGCACATAATAGTCTAAGAGTTTTATACTTAGATAAATAGTCTTGAATGCATGAAAAATCATTTGGATTCAAGGAAAGCAACTCATTCTCAAGTTGATGACCCCAAATTTCATTGTGTTTACCAAACACAGATTCCAACTTTTCCCAAGCGAGATTAGGTTCATCAATTCCAGATATGTGGAATCGCAAATCAGTAGAGATGGACATCCCAATCAATCCACGAGCTTCATCGCATCTATTTGCCCATTTAATTTTCTTATCATCATCAGTGGGTTCTGTTTCTTTCCCTGAGGTTATCTTGAAAATTCCCCTACTTCGTAGAACATCCTCCATACGAGATTTCCATGAGAAATAGTTAGAACTTGTAAGTATAATATCACAAGGGGAGGCCATACTATAAAATAATGGCTGAAATAACAGAAACTAACTATCTGGATGTAAAGAGCTCGAAAAAATATGCGGTTTAAAAAAAAAAAAAAACGCCACTTAAAACTAATTCTGGATGATGAAGTTATGCTTGATCAAAGAAAATGTTGAAGATGTCCCCAATAGTGACATGACAGATATTAACTTGACCAACTAAAAAAAGAAGCCCCCTCTTCCCAAGATCAACCTTTGACAATCACTTTTACAATAAAGTTGCTTTGAAGTGGATCACTTTTGTAGAATAAGTGATGTTCACTTTTACAATAATGTGACTTTTAAATAGTGCGGCAATAAATTAAAAGACTTAAGTGACTCGCTTTTATTTTATTTTATTTGTGTAAGATGCACTTTTACAATAAAATAACTTGAAAATAGAAATTGCATGCACTAAAAAGTAGCTTAATAAGACTTGAACTCAAGACCTATTAAGTAATAAAGTAACTTTGGAACAAGTGAGCTAAGTTTAAAAGGTACGTAAAATAATAGAAAGAGGAAGGGGTTTTTTTTTTCTTCTGTTTACTCTTCTCTTTCGTTCTCCGTGCTTGCTTTCTTTTCCTGCAAATCACAAAAACAAAAAACAAAAAAAAACTTTTTCTACACAATGGGGTTAGATCTTGGTTAGCTTACCCGGAAATTCTACGTTTAGAAGTTTTCTCGTTGTTTATGATTTGCCGTGATCACACAAGGTGCACGACAAAGAGAATATGTAGCTGAGAAGACAAGAAAAAAAACTTTCCCTTACTGTTTCTGATTCGCCGCGATCGCGCAAGGTGCACGGCAAAGAGGATACGCAATCAGGGAAGGCAACAGTTCAAGACTAAAACAGAAAAGATCTAATAATAAATTGATAAAATATGAGAGACTTAAAAAAATCCATCACTGTAACATTATACCTTCAGATTTACCGAAATGGGTGTTTCTGGAGCAAACGAAAATGATTTTTGGTGAAACGAAAACTATTTCTCAATGGAAACGGTGCTCCGGACGCAATGGATTAAATCCCATAGGCAAAAAATGCATAGAAAATCTAGAAAAAAAAACCATTTCAAACTTTTGGCAACACCGATTCCAAATCTTGATCAAAACCGAAAGCGGCTCTTCATAAAAGCTATGATACCATGTTTGGGTACACAAGGTACTCCCAAAAGACTGAACACCTTCAGCAACTGCTTCACACAAATATATCACAAATCAACACATCGATGTTTGTCACGTGGTTAAAACCCTCGAGAGGGAAACAGTCCACGGCCCCAGCCAAATAGCTACTTGGAGCAATTTATTATGCAAAAGAAAGAAAGTTAAATATGAGCTTCTCATAATCGATCAACTAGCCAAGGACCCTCTATGCTCTTTAAATAGAGATCATAGACCAATCGGGTGTTAAGCCACGGATCAATGGTAGGTATGATCTAAGAGAAGTTGAACTGTCGGATCACTCTATGTCTAGAACATATCGTGACCGTCGGATTAGAATATTTACAAATGCATACTAAAGAAACACACTTTTACTTAACAGATATATTACACAAGTTGAACTTAACTAACTCCTAAGTGTCTAAATATCCTAACAATGAATACCTTGATAGACATAACAGTGAAATGGTGGAGTGGGTGTGTCCATTATCCTACAAACAAGGGGTTTCATACATGAATTTGGTGATTAGTTAGGCCTTGATCTTAAATACATGGATTATTATTCTTATTCTTATTCTTATTCTTATTATTACACCCATGGATCAATGGGCTACATCACTATCTCTATAATATTCGGTGATTGTGTTCAGTCATAGAAAGGATTGTTGGTTGTGCCACCTCTAGACTATGTTCTTTGAACACCTCCTAAGTGATATGCATGGTATCTTGTGCAATATCTTTCACCAATGAAACTTCTTGGAAAAAGATTAACCCAATGATATTTGGGATCATGGGTTTCTCATCCTCTGAACTTAAATCGATTGTATGATTCTAGTCATCATGTAAGGGAGGAACATGCCCACTCAAATTTGAACTTTGATCATTGACACAACAACTTCAAATTGTATATAGACCACAACTTCACAAATAAACCATATCTCACCCAATGATATTTGAGATCATGGGTTTCTCATCATTTGAACTTAAATCGATTGTGCATTCTAGTCATCATGCAAGGGAGGAACATGCCCACTCAAATTTGAACTTTGACCATTGCCACAACAACTTCAAATTGCAGCTAGACTACAACTTCACAAATAAACCATCTCTCTCTCTCTCTCTCTCTCTCTCATGAGCCTAATTGTGAAGAGAATATGTTTCATCCTTGGAGATCATTTATTTGATTTCATACAGGGTTAGGGTACATACACAATTGTAGACTAAGCAATGGGATTGTTGCATGGAGGGTGTCCCTTGATACACAAGCAAGAGGGTCCTTTTCATTACGATATGCACTATGATTGGTTGTAATCCCAAATTTTGAAAATAAATCATGAAATTCATTCAATCTATTGATAAATTTCAATCCTGGAATACTTGAATCCATCCCGCTCCCTTTTCTACAGATATTCTTAATAAGACAAACAAAGTTGATATCTCAACCCAAATATTTTTGACATTTTTTAGCCTTGAAGAAAAAGAAATGACATGTAAGGAATAGAAAAACAAACACCACAATGTTCCACACTTTCCTTGGTTTGAAATGCACCATTAAAATAAGTCCAAGAAAATGATTCATTAATCTCCACACTTCCTACTTGTGTTATTGTTTTTTCTGTTTAAATTTTATTTTTCAAAACAAAAACAAACTCTATAAAAATATTCCTCGGTATCAAAGATGCATTTAGTAAAATTATTTCATTTCTAAAATTCCATATATCCCAACTAACCAAAATGGAAAAAGATTTGCATTATCTTACCTCTTTATCATCATATTATGATTTAAACACATCCAATAGAGTATCTCCATCGACCCATCTACTTTCTCTACCCATCTTTGAAGCTAACATTACTTCCTTTGTGAAGTTGCATTCAACTAACAAATGATACATGCTATACTCATGTTTTACACACGTAATGTTTTGTACACATTATGCGTACACATGGAACTTTCTTAGGATGACCCCTCTTTTGTAAATTAATATGAAAACTTGTTTGACACCACTTTTTCCTTAGCATACCCCATTAACCTTTGAAGTTTTGCTCAACACCATCAATAACCTCACCTATATCTTCCACAAATAAGGATGAATAACTTAACTTAGTAGCATACATGCTTGTAATGGGGTTTTATAACCAATATAAAACACCATCTCATGGCTTCAATTTAATGACACATTTTATTAGTATTCACATATAAGAGGCTCATATTATTGTTGCTTTCCAACTTTCACTTGAAGGATTGATTAGTATGAAAGGAAACAATATACAAAGTATGAGAGTTTTATGTATGGAGAAAGGACAAAAGATCCTTAGATTTTTTTTATTTTATTTCCTTTTACCTTTTGCCATGTATTTATTCTTTCCCTCACCTTTTTCCCATTAATAATTTTCCTTGCCAACTATAAACCAGTAAGATGAAAGGCTCTCACAAGTGTTTTAAAAAATATATTCTACCTAATTACTTAATGCTAGAGTCATTCTCCCTTTATTAGCTTCTATAAGCTCTTGGTTACTGCTAATTAGGCCAAATATTTATATATCCTCTAGGCCCCAACCACAAATATCCTTAGACCTAAGAAAACCTCTCATGATGAACTAAAATATTTGCATTATATTTGTCTTCCTTACTTCTCCATTTTATTTTACACACAGTTGCAACACCTCTCTCCCTGCCTACCCCTCTCATCTCCATAATATCCCTAATTTAACTTAAAAAAACACTCACACCCTTAGTATCATTCAATATATAAAATTCGTTTTTAACTATTTCATATAACTTTTATGACTTTTTCATATAAATATATAATTGAGTAACCATTCATGTTTTCAAAATCCTTCACCTTTACATTATAGGGTAATCACCCATGGGATTAAATCGATTATTTCCATGTTGTATTTCACGAATATTTATGTTGATGGGCCTTTACAATTTACAATTTGGAGTGGATGAGGAAGGTTCCTCTTCTTAGATTGCAAGAAGATGAGACAAGTGTATTGTCAAGATTTATTTTATGGGCATTGTTCCAAATTTGAAATATATCTATATATATCAGTGTACATGTGATAATTGGTAGCTGAGGCATGGATCACAACTAGTTTGTGGCATTTAACTTGTGGCCTATCGATATTCAAGTGGGCAAAAGTTAAGTGGTTGTGGTAGTTATATTTATCTTCATTTAGTAGTATCGGTATAATTATGAGATTATGATAGAAATATTTATCATCCTATTGATGTGACCACATGTTTTATTATATATTGTACGATACAACTATGTAGGAGTTATTGGAAATGAAATTCTAATAATATTTTGTGGATATGCAAATCACCAATCATTTTTTTTTAAATTGTATAATCAATGTCCTCTTCTTGTTCAGTGTTGCAAGGATATGGAAATAATTAGGGAAAGGAGAAGCATTATATATGTATATAAACATATTTCTCATATGAGTGAATATTGTATTTTCAAATTAAAGGTGGATGAAATGGGATAAAACTATAGAATTGAAAAAAATGTTTTTTTTTTAAGTGAGATTAATCAACATGAAATAATAATACTTTTAAGAAATGATCTCCATACATTAAAAAAAACATATAAACATGAAATAATAATAATCTTAAGAAAAAAATTTATGCATAAAATTATTTACTTGGTCAATTCATTCAGGTTTTAATCAAAATAAAGAAATCACAAAATATAAATATAGATGTGTATACTTTGTTAAAAAGGGGAAATTCAAAATTGGTTTTGATGTAGGAACTAAAATTGCTTTTGATTAGTTAAGTAAAAGAAACAGAAAATTAAGTTAATGGCCCAAGACACCATAGGGAAAGAGTAGAAGTCTTCTCCCTTACGGACCAGTTTCAAGTGGCGTGGTTCTTCTTGAATAATGATGATGAATCAAGTAGCATCTTCCAATAGTGGCTAGTGATGACTATCCTCACCTACAAGTTATGAGAAGTATTTTCATCTTATAAAAAAAAAAAAATTTGAAAACAACAATAAATAAATTTGATATCTTAGCTTTATAGTGAAATTTGACATGAAGGACTTGGGGGATACAAAATATATTATAGGAATGTAGGCCAGGAAATATACAACGAACATATAGCTTCGATTGAGATAGAGTAAGTATGTGAATTGTTTGTTGCAACATTTGTTCATAGTAGATTGTAGACCACTGAATGTTCATTTTTTTGGGGGTGACTAAGCTTTCAATGGAACATTGTCCTACAACATATACAAAGATGGACGACGCAAATTCTATTCCTTATTCTAGTGAAATTGGTAGTTTGATTTATGTTATGGTTTGTACTAGACTAGAAATTTTCCAAGCAATGGGATTTTTTATTCGATTCATGGTGATCCCTCGATGTGAACATTGTGCTACAATGAAGAGGGTATTTAGGTATTTTCTAGGAAATTTCATGTATTCCATTGGTTATCATAGTAGTATTTCATGGGATCCACACTCAATGGGCATACAAGATTATGTGTATTTTGATTAGGCACGAGATGTAGATAGAAGGATATCTACAAGTGGATATGTTTTTCTATTATTTGGTGGAGTAGTGAGTTGGATGAGTAAGATACATGATGTGGTCGCTTTTTCCACTACAGAGGAGGATTATATGGAAGATACCCACACCTATAAGGAGGTCATTTGGCTTATGATAGATTTATTTAGATGTTCAATATTAACTCAAAGGGCTATTACAGTTCATTGTGATGGTAACAATTTCATTTATCTAGCTAAGGATCTAACCTTTCATGAGAAGACAAAGAATATTCATATCAAACACCATTTCATTCACGACACAGTAGTAGATGGAAATGTGATACTAGAGAGACTTGACACTTTGGAAAATGTTGTATATGCATTGACGAAACTGGCAAGCACAAATAAGTTGAAGTGGTGTCATGAGTCTATAATCCTTATGATGACCCTTCGCAATTATCTCACTGATGCATTCTTATCTACACTCTTGCAAAATATATGACAATTGAAAGAATGATGATCAAAGAGACTCTGTATTAATATATTTGGGCTGGTGCAAGGTAGTGCTACCCACTTATGACAGATTAGTTGCAATGGAAACCTAGAAAAATAGAAACCCGATTACTAAAATTAAATATTAGAGGTATATGCACACTTTTTAAAACAAGGTGTAAAAGGATGAAACATAAAAAATTGTGTTACCTTCTCGAATACATAACTTTTTATTTTTGGAAAATTAGTATAACTCCAAGAAATGGTGTTTCTCCTAAGATATGTATGTTGATTTTTCTCTAAAACATAATTCATATGTTTGCGTGAGGTCTCGGATTTGGTATGTAAATAATGATTTTTCTTTTAATGTCGAGTTGTACATAACAAGTAGTTCTTGTGTAGCACTATTTTCCATAAAATTTTAAATATTAATTTTATATATATTTTTTTAAATTAATAAAGTCAATGAAGACTTGGAATGAGAAGGTGGAGCATTAGGCCCCACTATGAGGGTTTTAACACAATCAATGAAACCTTTTTTAGTGTGAATGTCTTCGTCTATACTTGGGTGAGTTCTATTTAATTTTTAAAATATATGAACCAATAAAAAAGTAGAAGGAAAATAAGAGACCCATGTCATATGTGTGTGTGTGTGTGTGTGCACACACACACACACACACACACACATACATATACATATACAACTATATGGAATATGCAGAAAGAGCTCTCTAAGTGTGTGCAATTTGATTGGCAACAAACACATCAATCAAATATAGATTTGAGGTTGAAAAAAATGGACATGTTTTGATATTTGTAAGATTAACCTACAAGTTCGATAATTTCCTAACCTAAAACCAAAATAGAAAACGTATCCACCACATAGATGGAAAAAGTAAATCCTACCATTTTTTTTCAAATTAGAAGCATGCACGCGTTACTAACACATGTGTTAGATTTTTAACATTAAGCTAGCATTATTAGGATCTTTAACTGAGAGAATAACATGCACATCAATAAAAAACAAGAAACAATGAACACAATGTTTTTTCTTGGGGAAACCATAAATGGAGAAAACCATGCAACTTCCTCAGAGATAGAATCAGCACCAAAAGTAAAACCCCAAAACAGTAAGATGTTCTCCCGACAGCAGCAACCTCTTTCTTCCTGGCCCCGGTGTTTTCTTCTTCCTCAGCTATGCGCTACAACTTAGTGTGAGTGAGTGTGTGTTAAATAGAGAGGCTCACTCTCTAATTATACTAATTCATGACTTGACTAAACCCAACTAGGGCCGACTTCACTAGGTGAGTCTAATAACCCTAGTGCCCCAGAACTGCGGGGACTTTAACCCTTGAGAAATAGGAGGGTTACCCACAATGACTTGACATGACTTATTTACATTATAGATCCTCCTGATCGAAACATCGGGGCATGACATGACTCAATTACATTACAAACACATCCCGGAATAAACATCGGGGTACAAGACATAACATACATAGGTGAAAACATTCTGAAGTTACAATTACATCAACACTCCCTCTTAACTAGGAAAGTATTCTTTCGACACAATTTTCAGCACTAGTCTTCTTCTCTGTATCGAATGGATCATCTCGTCATCTTCATCTTCAAGTTGTCTTCATCTTCAAGTCTTCTTCATCTTCAAGTCTTCTTCATCTTCAAGTCATCATCATCTTCAAGTCTTCTTCATCTTCAAGTCACCTTCATCTTCAAGTCTTCTTCATCATGGGATCTGGATCATCACGACCACTGGATTATCACTGTTGGACCATCATTGTATCATCATCAAATCTGGATCATCACTTGATCTAGATCATCATCACATCTGGATCATCGCTTGATCCAGATCATCATCAAGTCTGGATCATCATCATCATCGGTGCTATCTCTCGATTCTTCTCGTCACAGGAATTTCTACAGAGCCAACCCTTTTTCATGCTGGTTGTAGACCTACCCTTCATGTAGGTCTTCATCAGCACTTATATCTGACCCTAAGTCAGAATGGATCTCCTATCTCTTACATCTGACCTCATCTTGTCAGAAAGGCACGCCCAACACTTACATCTGTCCTCATCTTATCAGAAAGTCCCAACACTCACATTTGACCATGTGTAAACACATCATGCCAGAATGGCTCAGCACTTATATCCGACCATGTGCAAACACACCACATCGGAAGGGCTCTACACTTACATCCAATCATGGTCGAAAACACCACATCGGAAAGGCTCAGCACTTATATTCAACCATGTTCGAAAACACCGCATCGAAAGGGATCTGCACTTACATTCCACCATGTTCAAAAACAGCGCATTGAAAGGGCTCTCAGTCCCAAACTGAGGATTCCTAGCAACTGACCAGGTGCCTCCATTCTCCCAGAGAATGACATCAGCCCTTATATCTGATCAAGTGGGAACACATCCCTCAATCACATTAGAATGGCCATGCGCTCACATATGATCATGTAAGACTACATCCTACAGTCATATCAGAACGGCCCTGCAGACTGAGTTTTCTTGGTAACTGACCAGGTGCCTCCATTCCAAGAATGGCATTTAGCCCTTACATCTGATCATGTAGGGAACAATCCTACAGTCACATCAAAATGGCTTAGCACTTATATCTGACATGGAGGGAACCAAATCCTCTCACCATGATAGAATGGCTCAGCCCTTACATCTGACCATGGAAGGAACCTGATCCTCTCGCCATGTCAGAATGGTTCTCAGTCTCACCATTTCCCCTTGGAGGGAACCTCGATCTAGAGAACACCAAGCTTCTACCTGAAGTACTCAAACTTCACTCTAGCTAATGGCTTCGTCAATACATTAGCTATATGTTCCTCCATCGCAACATACTGGAGCTTCACTACTCCTCTCTGCACCATATCATTGATATAGTGATACTTGATCTCGATATGCTTCGACTTGTCATGGAACACAGGGTTCTCTGAAAACTTCACACAACTCTGGTTGTTGCAATATATACAAGTAGCATCCATCTGGAGATCAAATAAATCAGACAATAGCTTCCTTAGCCATACTGCCTCACAACTAGCTGAACAAACTGCAACATACTCTGCTTCAGCTGTACTCAGTGCCACACAAGATTTCTTCTTGCTAAACCAAGAGATCACACCTGATCCCATACTGAAGTAGTATCCTGAAGTGCTCTTCCTATCGATAGAATTGCCTGCCCAATCTGAATCAACATAACCCTCCAAATTAATCTTCTGATTTTCCTCGTACTTGAGCCCATAGTCAACTATACCCTTTAGGTACCTGATAATATGCTTTGCAGCAATCAAGTGAACATGTCTCGGATCTGTCAGGAACTGGCTCAAGGTGTTCACAGCAAAGCAAATATCTGGTCTTGTGTTCATCAGGTACATTAAGGAACCAATCATCTGATGATGCATCGTAGCATCAACCGCTTCTGATGAAGCATCATTCAATAGCTTCAGGTTCGATGCCATAGGTGTGGTTATGGCCTTGCATTCCATCATCCCAAATCTCTTCAGAATATTCACTGCATACTTCCCTTGTCCAAGGAAGATTCCATTTGCATTCTTCCACACCTCCATGCCTAAGAAATAGTGCATCATACCCAAGTCCTTCATTTCGAACTCGGCAACAAGTTTTCTCTTCGTATCAACAATCAACCCATCCATACCTGTTACAAACAAATGATCCACATATAGTAGGAGTATCACTGGATTTCCATCCTCAACCTTGTAGTAAAGGTTGGAATCTGCTTTACTCTTGGTAAAGCCCAAACTGGATAGGAAACCATTAATTCTACCGTACCATGTCCTAGGTGCCTGTTTCAAACTGTACATGGCTTTCTTCAATCTACATACATGAGACTCTCTGTCATGTGTCTCAAAACTGAGTGGCTATTCCACATACACTTCCTCTTCCACTACACCATTCAAGAAAGCAGTCTTGACATCCATCTGGTGTATCTTCCATTTCATCACTGTAACCAGAGCAAGTACTGATCTGATGGAAGTGTATCTAGATACAAGTGCAAAGGTTTCTTCAAAATCTATTCCTTCTTTCTGGGAGAAACCATGAGCCATAAAGCTTGCTTTATGTTTCTCGATGCTGCCATTTGCAGCATGCTTGATCTTGTAGATCCATTTGGAAGTTACAATGGACTTACCTTCTGGTCTTGGGACAACATGCCAAACATCATTCTTCATGATCGATTGATACTGTTCGACCATATCATCCATCCACTCTTTCCATTCTGCCGCTTCTTCATAGTTGGAAGGTTCTTTATCAATAATGTCACATAATAAGGCTACGTAACTAGAACATGATCTAGTTCTCTTTCTTCCTCTAGGTGTTTCTTCTGAAGCTTCATATATTTCTTCACCTTGGATAATTTCACGTACCCAAGCAAGTTTCCTCTTATGAGGATTCTTCTCCAGAGGTGGATCTATAGTTTCTTGAGGTTCTTCTAGTTCTCGATCTTGTTCTTGAATTTCTTCATTCATGATTGTATCATGAATTCTAGGTTCTCTTGTTTCTTCGGGTTCTTTAGTCGGTTTCTTCCTGGATTTTATGTAGGCTGAATCTTTGTCATATGTTACATCTCTGCTAATGTCAATATTCTTGAACCCTGGGAAGTATATTCTGTAAGCCTTCAAGCTTTCAGAGTATCCCACAAATATACCCTTCTTTCTTGAAGGATCTAATTTTGTCCTCTTCTCTTTTGGAATGTGAATGTACACTGGACAACCGAATATTTTGAGATGGATGACTTCTGGTTTCTTGTCGAAGAATACTTCTTCAGGAGTCTTGTCCTTGAGTACTCTTTGTGGAGTATGGTTCTGTACATACACCGATGTTCTAGCAGCTTCTGCCCAAAGATGCATAGGAAGATCTTGATCATGAAGCATTTCTCTTGTAGCTTCCATGATAGTTCTATTCTTCCTTTCTACAATCCCATTCTGTTGTGGATTATAAGGAGTGGACAACTCCCTCTTAATCCCTGAGTCTTTACATAGCTCTTTGAATTCATTCGAATTGAATTCTCCGCCATTATCTGATTGAAAGGTCTTGATCTTCTTTTAAGTGTGGTTCTCTATCAAGGCTTTGAATTCCTTGAACTTACTGAATAATTCATCTTTGTTCTTCATAAAGTATATCCATGCCTTTCTAGAAAAATCATCAATAAAAGAAACATAGTATGCATACCCGCTTAGTGAACTGGATGACATTGGACCACATACATCGGAGTGGATGATTTCCAAGATTCCTTTTGCCTTGCTTTCGCTACTTGGAAATGTTTTCTTTGTGTTCTTCCCTTTCACACAATATTTTCATACACCTTCATGTTTTGTCTGCGTTTCTGGGAGACCTTCAATAGCTTTTCTTGCAAGTGGTAGTGCTCTGCAATGCACATGTGCAAGCCTTCTATGCCAAAGCTCATTTGGTTCTACTGAGTCATGAACCAAAGCTTGTTCTAGATGTCCCTTCAATTTGTATAAGCCTCCTTCTTGTTCCCCAGTCACTACTGCATTATTGATGGTCTTTCCTTTTGGCCACATGATGACTTGACCATCTATAAATGCAACCCTCATTCCTTTTGCATCTAATGCAGATATGGAGAGGAGATTCTTCTTTAGTCCTGGTACAAACAATACTTCCTTCATTGTCATCGACTTTCTAGAGTCTAGCTTGTATGAGGATTCTCGACTACCTATTATTGGATACTGGTAGTCATCTCCAATTTTCACCTTGTGAGGTGATTCATGTTCAGATAATTTCACAAAGAATTCCTTGAATCTTGTCATTTGCTTGGAAGCACCACTATCTATAAGCCAATCATTTCTACCAGGTGTGATAGTTCCCGTGAGAGCGGAGATCAGAACATATTCACCATCACTTGAAGAATCATCACTGACTTGTATGTTTCTCTTTGTGGAAGGTTCACAATCCTATGCAGCATGAGCATGATGTCTTCTCTTGTTTCCCTTCTTCTTGTGAGAGCTACTTTTATTTTTAGGACAGTCTCTAGCAAAATGTCCTCTTTCATCACATGTATAGCAAATGTACTTAGACAAATATCTAGGATTTCTAGAGTTATTCCTTTGATGAGAGTACTTACTTATGTGGTGGCTAGATCTAGATTTCTTGGATTGTACTATGAGAGCTTGATCTTCACTTCCCATCTTTTCTTCTCGAGCTACTATTCGAGCTTCTTCTTGAGAGCATTCTTCCCATCGTCTGCTGAACTTGACTAACTTCTTTCTGGCACAGATCCCTTGAATAAAGGAGTCCCATGATCTAGGGAGACCATTCAAGGTGGTCATTACAATCTCTACATTTTCTACTTCTTCATCTACTACTTCCAGTTGTTCCTTGATCTGAGAGACCCTTGTAAAGTAAGATTGGATGGTTTCTGCATTCTAGATATTTACATTCTTCAGCTGGTTTCTCAGAGTCATCTTCCTGTTTATGTTCTTACATTCAAAAAATTTGGTTAGGGCATCAAGCATAACTTTAGGTGTCTTTAGGGAGGACACCTGTGGTATGAGGTGATCCTTGATTGAATCAACAATAATCCACTTTGCCATAACCAACTTCTTCTTATGTAAGGCCTTAGCCTCATCTCCCTCTGGAACTAGAACCTCCTCACTGATATAGGAGTCCAACTCATTTTCTTCTAGGACCATGG
>LPNX010810769.1:225598-281884 GCA_001517045.1 Pseudotsuga menziesii | reverse complement strand
CTTGAGGGATCTTCTTTGGATGGTGAGAGCTTGATCTTCAGTTGCTCCCATCTTCTTTTCTCTTATTATGAGTCGAGCTTCTTCTTGTGTGTGCTCTTCCCGGAGTCTGCTGAAAGTAATCACTTCCTTCGGGCACACATTCCTCGAATGAATGAATCCCATGATCCTGGGAGGCCATTCAAGGTGGTTATCACAACTTCTGCATTCTCCACTTCTTCTTCTACCACTTCAAGTTGTTCTTTGATTTGAGAGACCCTTGTAAAGTATGACTGTATGGTCTCTGCATTCTTGATCTTCACATTCTTCAACTGTTTCTCAAAGTCATATTCTGATTTATGTTCTTCCCTTCAAATAGCTTGGTCAAGGAATCAAACATATCTTTTGGTGTCTTTAGGGAAGACACTTGTGGTATAAGGTGATCCTCTATTGAATCAGGAATGATCATCTTGGCCTTGACCAAGTTCTTCTTATGTAAGGCTTTTAGCCTCATCTCCCTCTGGAACTGGAACCTCTCTACTTATGTAGGTGTCCAATTCATTTCCTTCAAGAACTAGTGAAATCCTATACTTCCATGCTTGGAATTTGTCAACTTCACCAAGCTTATCATCAAGCTTATGTGATAGATCTCTTTGAAATGAGAACCTCAAATGAAAATAGCAAAATATTAGATCTTACCGATTTGAGGTGTCTGTCCTGGTTCTGGAGCTGGCTGATCTAGGGTTTGTCAGAGAAACCCTAATTTTCAAAACTTGGAATATTTCATATCTGATTGGATAGAAAGATACACCTCTTCAAAGTGAGCTGTCCAATGTACTCCTTTTCTGAAAACAGTGGAGGGAAGCTCCCGGAACATGAAGCCCTAGTTTACCAATTTCTTCTTTAGAAATTCCTTATACTGTTTCTGTGGTATCTATGAAATTACTACTCCTATATGTTTGAAACTTCGTACTGAGGTATCCTTACCTGTCCCTGTTCCAACATCACAGTTTTAATCATAATTTGTTTCACCAATTGGGACTTATGATCATTTTCCCAAGGTGACCTGTTTCAAGGCTGTTCAACATAGAGATGTTGTACGAAATTCCACATGTCACTGTTTCATCTTCTGGGTCTAAAACTTGGACCACAGAAATTAAAGTCTGTTCTCTTTCTGGAACATCTTCATAAATTTCATTTGGACCTTTGTAGACCAAGATATAACAATTCTTCCCAGGTGTCCTGTTTAGGGATGAATCCTAGAAGAGGTTGTAACCCTAACTTGGAGGGATCATATATCCTAGAATATAGCGAATCTGAGGCTGAAATTTGAAAATAGAGTAAATCATGATTTTATCTTTGGCCTATGAAAGTTTCAGATCCTGAGCCTTCTCCAATCCCGAGATATATCAAATGTACCAAAACTTATCAGTTTTAGTATTTTAGGGTTTTTTCGGCTTGGGGTCGAACTAGGGTTTGACTTTCCCAAAGTTGTACCCAACCAAAAATATCAAACTAGGTCTCTAAACTTCTATTTTTATGAGGAGATCAATCCTATGTTTAGCTCACTCAAAAATTCCTCTTCTGTAAGAAGCCCTAATTTCCCGCACTAGAAACTGAAAATGCTTGGAATCGAATTCCGCTTGAATAGAAAGATGTGCCCTTCAATGGAGAGTCATCCTAGCATAATTTTGCTGATGGATTGTGGAGAGAGGCCCAAAAAGTAAGAATCCCTAGCTTCTATAGCTGCACAATGTCTTCTTCTCAGGTTAGCTCTGATACCATGTTAGATTTTTATCATTCAAGCTAGCATTATCTTAGGATCTTTAACTGAGAGAATAACATGCACAACAATAAACACAAGGGACAAGAGACACAAAGAATTTTCCTCAGGGAAACCATAAAGGAGAAAACCCCACAACTTCCTTAGAGATAGAATGAGCACCAATGGCAGCAGTAAAACTAGAAAATAGAAAAGATGATCTCCACAGCTTGTTCTCTCTCTCTCAAACTTGAGAGAGCTTCTCTTCTCTCACTCATGCACCCCAATGAGTGAGTGTGTGTGTGATAAATAGAGAGGCTCACCCTCTATTTATATTATTTCATTCACTTAATGTCCACTTTAACATGTCGGCCCCACTTAACAATTACTTACTACAGCCGACATCTCTAGGAGAGTCTAATAACCCTAGTGCCCCACAACTATGGGGACTTTGCCCTCTGATCAACAAGGAGGGTTAACCTTGACACAATTGTGGGGACTATCGCCTCGTCTTACAATGCAGGGTTAACCTCAATGACTTTACATGACTTGTTTACATTATTGAATCTCCCGATAGGAACATCGGGGCATGACATGACTCAATTACATTACAGATACTTCCCGGAATAAACATCGGGGTATAATACATAAGATATACAAGTGAATATATTCCAAAGTTACAAATACATCAACAGTTATTTTTGGCACATTGTATGCGGATGAGGAAGTATTTTTCCAAAATAAAATGTCACAATTTCAATTATACCATTGATGCCACATATTGACTATGGAAATTTTGGTATGTTTCATTACATTTGACCTGCTATTAACCTCTGGAGAGGATTCTAAGTTCCACCTTTTGTTTGTTTCTTAAGTTTATCAGTTAAAGTACTTTAAATGCACAGTGTCAACACATGTTACTTTTGAGTTGTATGTGTCATTGTTAGTAGGATGTTTTGTTCCACCCTCAATTTTCAAAGTACATGATCAACAAAAAACATGGGTAAATGAGTCTATTGTTATCTTTTAATTGGAATTTAAACTCCTTAATAGAAACATATCTTTTAGTTGAAAAATTAAAATGTCACAATTTCAGTTACACCATTGAATCAACATGCTGACCATGCAAAATTTTGTATGATGCATTACATGCGGCCTAACATTAACCTTTGAAAAGGATTCTAGGTTCCATGTTTTGTTTGTTTCTTATGTTTATCATTATATCTACTTCACATGCATAATGTTGGCATGTGTTACTTTTGAGTCGTTTGTGTCACTATTAATAGGTTGTTTTGTTCCACCCTCAATTTTCAAAGCACATGACCATCGAAAAATATGTGTAAATGAGCCTATTCTTATATTTTAACTAGAAATTAAACTCCTCAATAAAAATTAAAATACATATCTTTTAATTGAATATTAAATTCTTTAGTAAAAACATTTTTATTGAAGGTTTTTTTTATAGAACTTCATTGTGGAAGGGTTATTTTTTCACAAAAAAGTTGTGTGATGGGAAAGATAAAAGTTCAGAACGTAAAAAAATATTTGTTGGAAGGGTGGAGATGAAATGAAATTCCAGCACTGCCCACAACATCCTTTTGGGGAATAGGGTATAAGTTTTTTTCTTTATCTATTTGCACAAAATGGACCTGTATTCATAACCAACCATTCACACACAATTGAGAAAAAACAATAAACCATGTTCCTTGTTTTCTATGCCTCTCTACTATCACATACAATAATACTTAACTGATCAATGGTCATATAAATATTATTACTGCATTGATAAGATTATTCTATCACCTACCATCAACTACACTTATGATAATCATGGAGGTTATCAAATACTAATTACTAAATCCTCATCACAAACTTCTGAAGTTTTAGAGGGATGATAAACAACATGAAGGTCTATATTCAAGATATAAAAAAAATTCTAAATAATTTCCTGAAGAAGTCAATCTCAAATTGATAATATATATACTTATACATCCACAATTAGTTTATGATTGATGAACACATTAACAAATATGAGTAAGCACATATTAGGGGAAGCATAATGCATAATTCCCCAATAAGGTTGCATCATCTCAAGCATTAAGGATTAATTCCCAATAAAAAATACTATCAAAGATTACAACAAGAACACACTATTACTTTAAACTCAATTCATATAATAGTCATATATTTTACACATTAATCGTTTCCATACAATACTAGAATCTGGGACTACAATGAAGCATTATTACAACCATTCAATAGTATGCATTTGTGCAATTATATTATTCATTATGTAATATACTCATTTTCCTTGTGATTGCTAACCTCTAATAATGACACATTCTCAACAATACTATCATTATATGACTATTAATAGCTAATTAAACAAGGGTGATAAATCTTGATACCATGAAGAGAGAAGTAACACATTCATCCTATGTCTATAGTAATCAAATGTGAATGAGTATCACAATGAATAAATAATGTTTCAACTAATTAAACACAATTTAGTCAACAATAACGTAGCATAAAATAAACATTTAACTTGATTAACAGTCACATGGTGAATGAATGTGAAACTGCAACGTTCCACCCAAGTTTAGACACTCTGTCCAACATATACTATTTCCACTGAGAGGCTAGCCCTGAGCTAGGAAATGATTCCACTAGGGAAAGAACAACATAATTCTTTCACAAAGATTTCTTCAGTATGGCTTGAATGCTAAGCCCACAACTATTGTTGGGCTTGTTCTGTGATCAAAGTTCAAATTCCTATTATGAGAGCTATCTCATTGAAACATTAATTATGAGCTAAGCTCATTAGGAAATAAGTTTGATTCTTAAACTATAGATTGGTCCTCAAGCATTGGAATCGGCTCTTAAATGCATGTTTCAATCTTTAACAAACATAAACTAGAGTTCAACTATTTAAATACGAAAACTCAGCTCTTAATATTAGAGCACTACTGTCAAATTAGCAAAAGTAGGACTCGGACCTCCAAAAATATTAATTAGAGCTTGAGGCCTATAAAGTAAACTTGGTTCTTAATTGCAATTAAAATTGATGAACCCATTTTTATTTCATATGATATAAAGAGGAACTAGAGTTCTCTTCATCTCAAACATGGCATAATATATCAAAGTGAATAGAGATCTTGGCTATTTAAATGTAACATAAGAATTGATACTTATTAGACATTATTCATTACAATACTATGTTGTCGATTCATTACAATACTATGTACTCATTGACAACATATGTAGGTTTTGAGATCTTACTCAACACAAGAGGTAGAGAGAGATCCTCTACATTCTCATATGACACCATAATTAAATAGAGTGTATAGGTCTTACATTTCACAATTAAGGATTTCAGTTCTTAATAAACCAGAGAATAGATTTTGACTCTAGTTGTTAATAAAAAAATGATATAATTTGACTCTGATTATTTAAGAAGTAGTAGAGTTATCGGCTCATAATAAACAAAATGATTTAGTTCAACTCTAAACATATAAGGCAATAGAGCTTTCATCTCTTATTAAACAAAACGAGAGGGTTCCATACTAAGCTTTTGAAGAAATAGAGATCGATCTCTTTAGATGTTTAAAGTTACAATAATTCCATTATACACAAAAATGTCCAAAGTCCAATGGTTGGTAGGCAGTGCAATTGGATACTGGCATCAATTTCCAGTATCACAGTATAAACCAAATCGTTTCCATTGTCATCATATATTTAGGTTTATAATGAGTCATATTTTGGTATATGGTTATTATATTTTGGTATATGGTTATTATAAGTTGTTTTACTTGTTAAATATTCAAAGCAATAGACTAAAATGCCAATGTGTGATGGAAAATGTGCGTACATGTATGAATACTAATATGTGTGTGTGTGTGTGTGTATTCTTGCATCATAATTATGCATGCCATTATGTTTGATCTCCATTGCAAATCATTTGTTGAAGTGATCATGATGTTAATGATTCTTCGGAAGTTGTTGTGTATGTAGTTATATGAAGTATGCATGAGTAGTCGTGTGTATGTGACTACTTAAAACTTTATCAAGAGGGAACAAGCCAAAATGAATCCTTGATGATGGTTGTAACAAGTGATAGAAGTTAAAAATAATAAATTAATATATCTCTGCTTACTAACACAAGTAGAGGCACCCTTCCTAAAATTATATTGTGCCTAACATAAAATTCCTAAAGAATGAACCAAACAAACAAGCCTAGTTGCATGCCATAAAGTATTGTAGGAGGCAATGACCTTAGGTCACGAAGGGTGGAGCTAGATTCTATGTGAAATATCTATGGCCATAATTTGTGTTTTGGCATGAAGTGTTTGGAAAGTGAAAAAATGTTGTTTGATTATAGAATCCAAAAGGCTTGTAAAGACAACATCGTGACAAGTATGCAGTTAAAAATTGGTTAATTGTTACACCTGAAACTGGTTTCTATGCTCAATTCCCTGAAGTGACATGGCCAAGACATTTTTTGCAGAGATTTTTTCCTCGTTCTACTAATGTCTAACACACCTTGTCTTCTAACATAGGGCGTCATACCTTCCTGTTGCCACTCGCCCACTGAAATAGTGCATCGATGACACTTGTTGATTCAATACAAAGGGGATCAGTGCAACTTGTTGATATACAAGGAGTGTTAGTACTGTCAAAAAGGGATTTTTTTTTTTTTTGAGAAACTTCTAGATGAAATTCCTCGTGGAGGCTTATCCCAAATGCTTGCAATAGGTGGCACTCATGCCCCTAGCCTCTAGAGATCATTCCCTACCTTCCTCCCAAAATATATCAACCCCCATTAGATTCCTTTGTCCTATATATACAAGCTTCCCCTAATGGATAAAGGGAGGGAAGAGAACCAAGAGAGCACCTTTATGCTGCTAGAATCACTACTGGTATAGGAGGAAAACAATTTAGTTGTGAGTAGGGCTCGTAAATCTTGTAGTTTGTGTGTGGAAGTGATGTCAAAATAATTATGAGAATGAGGTATCAACGTTAAGGCTTCCGCTGTATCTTCTTTCTCTTATGTTATTAATACAAACATGTTCTCCTTTTCCATGAACGATTTGTGTCAATATCAATTGTTCATTACTTTTCTCCTTGACTATTAGTATAGATCTTTGCATTGTCTTGTTTCTTTCACTGTTTTGTCTTGTTATTCATGTTCTTTGCAGGTACATCTAACCACGAGAAGATCTATAAGGAAAGGACAACCTTCAACACTGAGGTAAGGAAAGCTTGACATTCAAGTAGTTCAATTATCTAGGAGAAGGCTGCATCGATGTGGAGTTTTGTTCTAGATCCGCCCATGCATACTAAGGGGGCAATATTTGTCTGCACTTATTGAAAATTCCCGGTAGCAAAACTGGTGACCATACTGGGGAGTAACTAATAAGATCTGTGAGTTTTTATTTTTCTTTTGATTACGATCTTACAAAAAAATTCTCTTTCTCATTCAAGGATCTAAGGTGAGAGATCTATCTTATTTCAACCCTATTTTCCTTCTTTGGTTTGTGTCTACACTTACCACGATTCCAATTTGATTTACAATGGATTATTCTAAAGGTTATTTGTTTCTTTTGGTTCTCTAGATTCACCGATGCACCTGGGTTATTCTGGTAGAGCGTCGACCCCTTATTGAGGCCTCGTGTATGTTCTGACAAAGCATCGTTGACGCCTATTTCCCATAGACAGAAAGAGTTGCTGACGTTGTTACATGGTGTGCAAAGTGTGTCGGTCCCTTAGGGACACCCTGTTTCAGTTATCCAAAGTGCACCCATGTAGGTATTCAATTCCCTTTTGAATTAATTTTGGGGTGCTTTTAGCTTGGATTTTAAGTGAAATGAAGTGCATTTAAAAAAAAAATTCTCCCTCATGGCTAGGGGGGCCATGGATCATATATTCTGCAGTCTCTTTGAATGATTTGATCTTTGCATTCAAAGAATCGTTTATGGTTCTTGCACTGAATTTTACATTTGTTTCTTTGTTTGAAACCTCTATATATTTTCCTTGGATTGTATTCATTGAAATTGGAAAAATTTCATTTCATTTTTGTGGGTATGTGTTAAGTTTGTCCCAATTTTATTTTGTATTGGGTTTACTATTTGTTTCCTTAGATCTCTATAGAAGAGGAAAATAGATCTTTCGTTTCTGTAATAGTTCAAAGAGAAAGTTTTGTTTTGATCTTCTTTAGTAAATTGAAAAATAATTTAAAAAAACAAATTGTTTTAGTTTGAGTTTACTTTGAATGTTTCTTTTGTTAAATCTTAGTTTTATATAAAATAAGAAAATAAAAGATTTCAAGTTTCATAACTTGTAAAGACTATTTGCTTTACGGTTTTTATTGGAAACGTTATTTAGATCTTTTTCTTCCTAGAGATATGTTTTTCACTTTTGTTGGAAATATAGGAAATGAAATTCTAGTTTCAAGTTTGGGTGTATGTTATTCAATTTATGCATTTGGAAAAAGAAACTTACTCTCTCTCATAAGTAGGGCATCCATTAAAAGAAAAAGTGAAATATTTGCATCTCATCCTTACATGGTTTTCGAGTCAGTCTTCACTCCATATGTCTACTTAACCGTTTCAGATAAAAATAAGCGCTAGTTAGGTTAAAATTATTAGCAATAAGTGTGTGATATGTTAGAGATGTGTTTCAACGTCTTTAAGCATAGGAGCTATAATTTATTGCTTGCACTATATTTTGGGGACTATGTGGTTCTTCCATGTACTCATTGGTATATCAAACGACCTTTCACATACCCTCAAGATATATCGAAAAGTACTTCATGTACTCAACAGTATAAAGGAAGCCCCCTTCCATATATTTGTGCATTAGACAACACTAATACTGATTTGAGCTCCCACGTAGATTGTGTATATTGGGAGACACCATTAGGGATCTTGAAACCATCTGAGAAAATCCCTTTGGTCATAATATCATCGTAATACACCGAGAACAACACTCGGGGAGATTACTATGCACGTGTCATCTAGGTAGTTGAGTATTCAGGCAAGGGTATGGTCCTAATTCTCCTTGTCACGTTTTACTATTGGACCCTGCGATATATAACGAGTTGTGATGGCCTAACAATCCTATGAGGATCCTGGATTTTTATCCACTCCTTTCACATGTTTACTTGTCGCTTTAGATTGAGTAGCATTTCTTTCCTATACAGTTAAAATTATTAAAGAGAGAGGTAGTTTTTGTTACGTAGCTATGGCTATTCCCTCTGGACCAACCAACCAAGACACCCCTTCTCAAGGGAAACCTTTTGGTATTCCTTCATTTGGACATGTTGGTCCTCCTCTCATGGCTACTTTAAGTATTCCTGGATTAACTATAGGATTACATGTATGGTTATTCTCCAGTTTGGCTATACCAAGTACACTGATTTTTTGAAATCCCAAATCTCCATCACAAGAGCATCAACATCATGTTGATCCTTCACCTTATTCTCCAGGTGTGTCTCCTTCCATTTCTCCTTCTTCTCATGTCGAAAGTTATGATGCTAGTAATTAGGTGGATAAGAAAAAGAAAAAAAGGGAGATTAAGAAGAAGAAAGAAAAACAAGGAAACAAATCTCAATCAACTACTCCTCACAGTGTTGAGAGTGTTGATTTTCTCATGAAAACACCTCGTAAGCCTAAGTTTACTTACATACTTTGAAGGTTGACCATCTTCTTAAGGATTGTTATGGTCTCTCCCAAGTATTAGAAGTTTGGTCTGAGGCTTCCCAACAAACCATGTCATCAGACTCTGGTCATCACACTGATGATACACTCTCAACCAGTGACTCCATGGTTAAGAGTTGAAAAGTAAAAGCCATAAATCCTTTCTTGTTATGTAAGGACATGCACCTTACTTACCTTTGTCCTTGCATGGATGAAGCTTCAAATTTATTGGAAGATATTACTATTCCTTAGGAACAACTTCCAATAGGTTATTGTAAGTTGTCCCTTGACCTCCCATTGGTTGATAAAGTGACTGATCCAATTTCATCCTCTGTCAATACCACTCTTTCTTTAGAGAGTGAATAATATATAGTTCATTCAACTCTTCCTTTGAAGAGTGAAGTTAAAGTGGTCAAGTCGATGCCATCTCCACTCGATCCCGCTCTTTCATCTGAGAGTGTTAAGACTGAAGTAGTCACTTTGACACAATATTTGTCTCATCTTCCAGTTGAGAGTGAACTGAAACCCATAGAAGTTTTTGTAACCAGTTCAGATTGTTCTAGGCAAGGGGAAATTTTGTTTGTTTCAAGAAAAACCTCTCCAAGTACTGAGGTTATTTCCTTTTATTGGAGCAATCTAACAGAATATCGTCTTCATTCGAGTGTTCCTTTGGAGATATTGTGCAAGTTAATGCTAAGAGCATACTCCGAACTAGTGTTGATGAAGGGGATTATGTTACTATTCTATCCTCAAATTCTTGGAAATCTATAGGTTCTCCTCAGCTTGTTCCAGCCACCAATTGTTATACCTAAATCTTATCACCATCATGTGATGAGACCCTTAACTTCCATGTTTTCCCTTAATCCCAACACTTGGAGTGGAAACTTGCTCTGTTTGTCAATTCTACTTGAAAAAACCTAGCACCGCGCTTACACTGTGGTTGATTAGCGGTACCTTTCTCAACACCTCCTATATCCTATTATAGAGAAGCAGTGCCACCGCCTGTGGTCTTTGGTCTTAAAGCAGTTCTCATCTAAACCGCTCTATCATAAGGGAACAAAAGCGGTACCCTAGTTAAAATGGGAAAAAGAGAAGTTTCTCGAGGATTCTAGAACTTGAGCCTCGTGTCCTCCCTTATCCCTATCATTATGGGTTAGTTTGAGCTCGCGATCCCCCATGGTAGGATCTTGGAGCCACCTCACCCACCATTCTCTCAACTATTCCTATCCATTGAGCCTTATACATACAAGGTCATATCCATAGTTGAGGGGGAGAGCTATAGAGGTATTGTTATGTTATTGGATTAACTACCTAGTTGAAACCATTGGAAAACATAGAGAGCAAAGTTGGAGCTTATGGAGATGAAGTGTTTGTCTTGTAGAGGAGCTTGTCGACACTAAGGAAATGGTTGTAAGCTTCTCCATACATTCTTAATGTAAAGCTGATTTTCGTCCCACATTACTGTTGTTTTTATTTCACATGTATATGTTGCTAGATTCCTTAGTTACTAGCATGGATAAGTAGATTATTTTCTAGTATCTTTGATGTGCTTGTATGTTTGATATGTTTGCAGGTACACAAGTTCATAATCGAAGCAGTATTCTAGGTGTCTACAACATTCAGGAAAGGTCTTCATCCTTTGTCATTCACTCATTTGTTCTGGATCTGAACCATTCAAAACAGAGGAACAACTTCTGTCCGCAGAAGGTGAAATATTCCTGATAACAAATCTGGCGACTCCGCTAGCGATCAAAGCAAATTTTAGTTGATCTAATATTCCTTAGTTGTTGAACCCTTATCCAAATCCAGGTTCCATCTTCAACTCTCTTCAGTCAGATCTACCATCTGACTTAGTGAATTTTGGTTTGAAACTTTCAAGTCTGAACTATTTCAACCTTATATGCTCTTTTTTACTGTCAATTCATCAGTGTTTACCTTGATTTGAACAATTTCTAACTTGATTTCTCCTTCTCCTTGTGTTTTGGATACATTCAGGGAACCGCACATGTGCTGCTGGGAACAAGCGGTGCCACCGCCTGAACCCCGTTAGCCAGAAGCAATGCCACCACCTAAGTGTTGTGATACATAAGTGATGCTCATCCAAAACCGCTCTGTCTAAGACCCCTCCAGCGCAGTGCCAGGTAGGCCCTGTTCCAGACTTTGTATTTTGATTTTTGTGTGTTTTTGGCTTGTAGTCACTTTGATTGTTATATTCCCTCTGCATTCAAAGAGAGTTCATGTTTCTTGCGTTGGATTTTACATTATTTTATTTGCTTGAAACCTCTTGCTCTTTTCTGTAGATATTATTCATTGGAATTGGAAATATACATTTCATTTTCATGTGTATGCTTTGGTTTGTTTTGGACTTGGAATGCATGAGTGATCCATGTTGTTTTGAGTCTTTCTTTGCTTGGAGTGATTCTTGTTTCCTTTTGCATGCTGATTTTTTCAGTGCTTGGTAGGAAATATTGGTTCTTCATTTCCTTATTTGTTTCGAAGAGAAGTTTTAGTTTTCTCTCTCCTTTGCTTTATTTGCAAGCGTTTTTGAACGATTTTATTCTTGTTTTGTGCATGATTGTTTGAAATTCTAGATCTTACTTTCATCAAGAAGAAATATTTGTTTTCAGCTTTGCGTGCGTTAGAGTTAGTTTTGTTTGGAAACGTTAGTGAAATCATCTTTCCATTAAGTTGTTATGCATATTTTTCAAGCATGAAAAGATAGGAAACATTTTTGGTTTATTTATGTTTGATGTTCTCTAGATCTCTTTTTTATTTTCCTTGAAGATTGTTGGGGTGCATGGATATTTCACTTTTCATTTGAAAATATAGAATTGCATTTGCAATTTGGTGTGCATTTTTGGGAAGAGAAGTAAATCTCTCTCCCTCTCTTAGGTAGAATTTCGTTGAAGAGGAAAATTTGCATTATCATATAGATCAGTGTGCATCTTTTTTAAATTCAAGTTTTCACTCCATGGTTCCACCTAAACGCACAAGATAAAATTAACGGTAGTACTAGGTTAAAACTTTTAGCAATTTGAATGATAAGTTAGAGATGTGTTCAGTCGTCGTTAAGCATAGGAGTTGTCATTACTTGTCCACACTACAACCTAGGACTCGCACGGTTCTTCCATGTACTGTCGGTATATCGAATGACCTTTCACGTACCCTTGAGGTATATAGAAAGGTACTTCACGTACTCAATTGTAAATCGGAAGGCCCCTTGTGAACTATTGTGCATTAGACAGCACTACTACCGATTTGAGCTCCCACGTACCTTGTGTACATCGGGAGACCCTTTTTAGGAATCCTCAAACCATCTGAGTTATCTTTTTGGCCTGTCTTGTGAGGTTCCTGACTCTTATCCACTCCTTTCACATGTTTTGTTGTTTCTTTTAGTTTGAGTAGTACTTGCTTGTGCGTGGTAGTTAGGAGGTTTTTAGAGAGTTTAGAGATGGCATCCAAATCTGGGACTACCACTCAAGAGGTCCCTTTCCAAGGTGTACCTTTTGTATTCCCTCCAAGTGAAGGTATTGGTCCTCCCTTTATTTCCACTCTAAATCTTCCTAGGTTAACTATAGGATTAACGGTCAGGTTGTTTAATATGGTAATTCCTATCACACCTAATGTCTCAAATGTCACCTCTCCTTCGAGAGAGGATCGACCTCAACCTAATCATGTTCCTTCCCCATTGGTTGTAACTTCATCCCTTTCTTCTTCTTCGCTTGAACAAAGCTCTACGGTTAGTAGTCAGATGGATAAGAAGAAGAAGAAGAAGAAAGGAAAGGCTAAGAAGAAGAAGGATAAGAAAGAGAAAAAGCAGCAACCATCTACTCTTGATGGTGCTATTTCTAAGAGAACACTCAGAAAACCCAAGTTCCCTTGTAAGATTTGCAAGGGGGACCACCTTCTTAAGGAGTGTCCCAGTCTCTCTTGTGTATAAGAAGAGTGGTCTAAAAGGTCCAAACCGTCTATGTCATCAACCTTTGATCATCATGTTGGTGATACTCCCTCAACCAGTGACCCACTGGTAAAAGGTTGTAAGGGTAAAGTCTTGTATCCTTGTTTGATATGCAAGGCTATGCATCGTACTTTTCTTTGTCCAAGCATGGATGAAACTTTGCATTGGTTGGAAAATATTACTGATCATCAACATGTGATTCCAACAAGTGATAGTAAGTTATCCCTCAATTCTTCGCTAGTGGACTAAGTGATCAATTCAGTTTCATCTATAATTGATCCTGCTCTTTCGTCAGAGAGTGTTAAGATTGAAGTAGTCTCTTTGACCAAATCTTCGTCTTGTTCTTCTCTTCCAATAGAGAATGAATCAAAAACTGCTAAGGTTTTTATGCTTCATTCTAATTTTTCTCGACAAGAGGAAATTTTGTCTCTTTCGATAGAACCCTCTCCAAGTACTGAGGTTATTTCCTTTGACTCGAGTAACCTAACAGAGTCTTGTCTTCATTCGAGTGTTCCTTTCCAGATAGTTGTGAATGTTACTGCTAGGCTGATACTTCACACTATTGTTAATGAAGGGGCTTCTGTCAGTATTCTATCCTCAACTTCTTGGCAAGCTTTAGGTTCTCCTCAACTTATGCGAGCCACTGATCAGACACTGGCTTTTAATTGTAGACCTACTACACCTTTAGAAACCCTTTCTTATTTACCTATTACATTAGGAGGGAAAATTGTCTGCATTGATGTTATGGTGGTCCAAGGTCCTTTAGATTTCAATCTACTCCTTGGACATGATTATTTTTATGCCATGAAGGTTGTTGTGTCCACACTCTTTAGAGTTATGCATTTTCCCCATGATGGGAAGATTGTGACCATTGATTATCTTTATTTTGTTACACTTAACCATCGCATTACTCCTAGCAATCAGACTGCCCTAAATGTGCTTCAGGTTCTTTTGGTTCCTTCCCCTTCTTCTAGTTAGCTTCTTCCCATCATAGGTAAAATCGGGGGCATGGCTCTAGTCTATGGACATCATAATGGAGCTAAGCCACTAGATTTTATGTAGAGGGGGAAACCTACCAACGTCTGGATATCATGTTGGGTAGGAGAAGGTTTGAGAGCATAGTTTACTTTTGGTTTCAAGCTCGTTAAAAAATAAAACCACTCCTTAAGCATAGTTTACCTTTTGGTTTCAAGCTCGTTAAAAAATAAAACCACTCCTTAAGCATAGTTTACCTTTTGGTTTCAAGCTTGCATAAAAATGAAACCATGCGGAGAGCATAGTTTACTTTTGGTTTCAAGTTCGTTAAAAAATAAAACCACTCCTCAAGCATAGTTTATCTTTTGGTTTCAAGCTTGCATAAAAATGAAACCATGCCTTTGAGCAAAGTTCCCATTCTGTGTCAAGCTCGTTAAAAAATGAAACAGATCCTTATGAGCAAAGTTCCCATGCTATGTCAAGCTTGTTAAAAAATGAAATGGATCTCCTCAAGCATAGTTTACCTTTTGGTTTCAAGCTTGCATAAAAATGAAACCATTCTTGAGCATAGTTCATTTTCTATTTCAAGCTCGTTAAAAAATGAAGTAGGTTTCCTTAAGCATAGTTTACCTTTTGGTTTCAATCTTGCATAAAAATGAAACCATGTTCCAAGCATAGTTACCTTCCATTTCAAGCTTGTGTAAAAATGAAACAGATCCCCTTCCCTTGAGTCGAGTCTTCACTTTAGTGTTAGAACTCGAACCTTCTTTTCACCTGCCCGATTCTCATTCTTCTTACCCCCTTGATGAACATTTTCACATTAGTTACCAGGATTTTAGGTTGGGTATGGAAGAAGAATTTTCAAATGAAACAAATCTTGGAGGCATGTCGAACCATTAGTAACCATGCTAGGGGTAAGCTTCACTAGCAATCATGCTGGGGCCAATCTTCCAACCTCTGTATATCATGTTAATGGGATTTTTTCAAGCATAGTTTACCCATTGGTTTTGAGCTTGTGTAAAAATTAAACCAATCTTCGAGCATTCTTTCAACTGATCTTCGAGCTCGTTAAAAACAATAAGATGGTGTTGAGATTACTTTTCATTTTTCGTGCTCTGGTTAAAACATGAAATTTGGTTTGAGCTTAGTTTATTACTTTTTTGTGCTCTGGATTCAAACATGAAAAAGTCTAATAGAGTCTTCTTTAAGCTCTTTTCGGACTCTTAAAACGTGAAAAGATAGTCGAGTACTTGTCTTCTTCATACTCGTAAAAGTATTTGAAGATTCGTCTCTCCAATGGTTGGTTATCTCTTTTTCGGTTTGGATAGACTATTTACGAAAAAGGAACACTCTAGCCAATCATGACTGGAAGAGTTCTCTATGGTATTATTTTATACTTTTTCGGGCCTTAGGGACTAAATCATACGAAAAGGACCCTTTGGAGTCTTCTTCCGTGGTCGTTCAAACTCTCTAAACATGAATGATATCGAGTTTACTTTCATTGGACTCGTTAAATCAAACATTGAGAGACCCTCTTTTGGGAATGAACCCGTCCTCTCTCAGGTTCGTAAAAAATATGAGTTTGGACTTGTCTTCGGACGAGCTATAACAAGTACTTTTTACCCTATTTGAACTTTTAAAACCAAAAAGAGGCACTCATCAATCATGATGGAGAAAATGGGAAGGGAATCATTTTGCAAATAAATGGCAGTAGTTTGTCATTACCTTTGAACATGGTACTTATTTGCATATCATTTCAGTCAATTGGGTATTCAGCTGATTTTCATGACGATCCACTTTCATGAATCATGTCACTCCTTTGAGTCTTTCAAAAGAATACATTTTCCACCATCATACTATGTGTTTGTCTAGATTATTCATGTTGCTAAGTCTTTTGTCGTGCTGCCCGATGTTCAAAGGGAAGTTGAAGAAGTTTTACCTCTGCAGTCAAAACAGTCTCTGTGTCAGTACTTTTGAGTCAGTTTATGGTTACCTTATTCACATCATTCCAGAACTATGTTCCGAGTTACGTGTCATTGATGTGGGACTCATCATGGCCCTCCTTTGACAAGACTATTCCCATCTACATCAGCTCATCATCTGGGAAATAGTCTTAGAAAAACAAACTTAGTACCTTGAGATCTGTATGCCTTAATGACAGATTCTCTCACTCTTGACATAGGTTCACATCATTGACCTTTGATCGATAGAATCGGATGGGTGTTCGACATCAGGACATCTATTCACGCTCAGTATATTGTACTAGGGTACCTTGGGAATCATTGACAACAATGGTGATCTCCCTCACACTTGTTAACGGTTCACATCATTGACCAGTAATCAAGTAGTTTCTACCATGTTCGACTTCAGATCATTGTAATCACATGGATAGAATCATACTTTGTGGAAGACAAGACGAAGACCCTGGGTATTGGTTTAGCGCTCATTTCTTTCCCCAGGTTGCAATGGAGTTTTGTATATCTAGCATGGATCCGCATTTGTATGGTCGTGGCTATGCTCAAATTTGCGTATGTATGACATAGATCTACATTGTATGTCTGGTAGCTATGTCCAAGTTTGAGTCCTCTATCACATGGATCTACACTGTATTCTAGTAGCCATGCTTGTTTATTCCTCTCATGGATTTGCCTTGTATTGTTCTGCATCCATGAGTTGTTTACAATTGTCTATGAGTCAAAAGTATTGATGTACTACATATGCCTACTGGACGACATTCTCTGACCAAGCTGACATTTCGCCTCGAAGTGATAAATTTTTCTCTCAAAGCTCTTGCTTATTGTATCCCTCTAAGTCTCATTCTTTGGGGAGCATTCTATTATACCTAAATCCTGTCACCATCACGTGATGATACCCTTAACTTCCATGTTTTCCCTTAATCCCATTACTTGGAATGGAAACTTTCTCTATTTGTCAATTCTACTTGAAAAAACCTAGCACTGCACTTACCCTGTGGCTGATGAGCAATACCTTGCTCAACACTGCCTGTATCATGTTATAGATAAGCGGTGCCACCACCTATGGTCTTTAGTTTTAAAGTAGTTCTCATATAAACCGCTCTGTCATAAGGGAACAAAAGTGGTACCCTGGGTAAAATGGGAAAAAGAGAAGTTTCTCGAGGCTTCTAGAAATTGAGCCCCGTGTCCTCCCTTATCCCTATAATTATGGGTTAGTTTGAGGTCGAGATCCCCCATGGTAGGATCTTGGAGCCACCTCACCCACCATTCTCTCAACTATTCCTATCCATTGATCCTTATACATACAAGCTCATATCCATAGTTGAGGGGGAGAACTATAGAGGTATTGTTATGCTTTTGGATTGACTACCTAGTTCAAACCATTGGAGAGAATAGAGAGCAAAGTTGGAGCTTATGGGGATTAAGTGTTTGTCTCGTGGAGGAGCTTGTCGACACTAAGGCAATGGTTGTAAGCTTCTCCATACATTCTTAATGCAAAGATGATTTCCGTCCCACATTACAGTTGTTTTGATTTCACATGTATATGTTGCTAGATTCCTTAGTAACTAGCATGGATAAGTAGATGATTTTCTAGTAGCTTTGATGTGCTTGTATGTTTGATATGTTTGCAGGTACATAGGTTCATAATCAAAGTAGTATTCCAGGTGTCTACAACATTCAGGGAAGGTCTTCATGCTTTGTCATTCACTCATTTGTTCTGGATCTGAACCATTCAGACCAAAGGAACAGCTTCTGTTCGCAGAAGGTGCAATATTCTTGATAACATCGATCATTACTGGATTTTAATAGAATACCTATTGCACCTTTGGGGATCCTTCCTCACTTACCTATCACCTTAGGAGGGAAAACTGCTTGTATTTATGTTATGGTAGTCCAAGGTCCCTTAGATTTTAATCTTCTCCTTGGACGAGATTATTTTTATGCAATGAAAGTTGTAGTGTACACACTCTTTTGAGTGATGCATTTTCCCCACGATGGGAATATCATGACCAACGCTATCTTTCCTTTGTTAAACATGTTCATCATATCACTCCTAGTCATCAGACTTCCCTTAATGTCCCGCATGTTCTTTTGATTCCTTCCCCTTCATGGGCCATGTCTCTCGACTCTAGACATCATGTTGAAGTTTAGTAATTTGTAAACCGATAGCTTCTTCCTATTAAATTGAGCACATAGATCTGTGGACAAACACACAACTCATAGGATAGATCACACAATTTAATTCATTATTGAAGAACGAAACAGTGCAAAAATGGCTTGCAGCTGTGAATGATTTTCATTAATCAAAGAGTAATTAGATAATAATTACAATGAAGTACAATGGCTAAATAGCCACAAGCAATTCAAATCCACATGAGGAAATTCAAATTGATTAGACTCTACTTGACTGTAGGTAACTAAGACCTTGTCTAAATCATTATCCGAGTTCATCAGAGTTCTAAAACACAACTCAAGTGTCTAATTGAGTGTTGACTAAGGCTAAATGACTGTGGTAGGTGAGAAATGTGCCCCTCCTGCATGAAGCCATGCAAACCTAGCGCTAACTAAATGTAGAGGACTAGAACTGAATGTAACTGACTCCTAACTCAGTTTGACTAGTCACCAACTCAACTCAACTGACCATGGTTGGTATCGGCACTCCTAGTGACTCCTAAATTGTAGGAATTGATCTAGGAGGCTCCTAAAATGATGCATGCAAGTGCAATGAGTGTTAGTAGGCCTCAATTAGTGTTCCCCACACTTTAGCAACTGAAACATGTGCCCCAATTAGGCTAAGTGGACCCAATGGTGCTAGTGACTAAAAATAGACTGGATGGACTCCTGATTTAGACATGACTCTTGATTTAGACTTATGACCAAATTGAACGAGGGAGGATTAATAATCCTAACACCCCCCCTGAATGCTAACTTGGACAATCTATGGGCCCTGGTAACTAAAACCATAGGTCACCCATTACATCAAGTAAGGTAAAGTAACTGCTTAAAAACAAGGAGCTGGGGGAAAAACTACATGGGAAAAAATCCCCCCCTCTAATTAAGCAGGTAGAATCAAGATGAATCTGGTTCTTCTGTGCATAGGTATCTCGGGGACTGCCATGTGAACCTCTCCATCATTATGTGTATATGAATCTTCCTCTTTGGAAGAAGAATGATATGCTCAACTAAATCAGAAATATAAACAGTTGCCAGATGAAGACTGGACCCATGTAGAGCAACTGAAGTCAATTGATAAGTGAGAAAAGGTTCTTGAGGATTCAAAACATGTGAGGAACACTCAAGAAACTGATATGTTGCAGCCATGAACAGAAAACCATGAGTGGTAAAATCAACCCCAAGTGTTAGGAGAAAGTGTTCATGTGGATGCAGAATGTCCTCCTCTTTACTGGTTCTGTGAGGAGATGAGCATATGATCAATGGTAGAGAAGCACTGGGACTGTTGAGAGAGAATGATTGAGCTCCATATTCTGATATATCTTCTGAAATAGCTAATGATTTACATAATAAAATATCAGCAACCTCATAAGAGGAAACTAACACCAAATCCCCAGCAGTAGTTTTGAAGAGAAATTGTGGTACTTGATTTTTCACACTGGAATTGGTGAGAGCAGCTACAAGCATGACTGAAAGATATTGGATTTAAAAATTTGAACCAGATAATATCAGATCATAAAATAAATCAGATATAAATAGGTTCACAATGGATCCAAAACTGTGAAATCAAATCAAATCCCCAATAGTAGTTTTGTAGGAGACTTGCGGTACTTGTTTCTTCTCAAAATTGATGAGAACAGCTACAAGCGGTACTGAAAGCTTATGAACCTGAAATTATGAACCAAGAAATATCAGATCAGATCTAAATAAGATAATATCAGATCCAAAAAATTTCTTATCATATCTAAGATTATGGTCCACCGAGACGGTAGATGCACAGTTTTTTCTTCTTCAAAATTCTGAATTTTGGTGCATGCAATCCTGCAGGAATTTCCTTGAAGATCTAGATCATGGGGAGCGAATGGATCACTCTGGTAATCTAATATTTTTTCCAAAATATCCAAGGTATTACATATTTTCACACCAGCATCAACATTAGAGGGAGAAAAATCAAATTTCTCTTCACTTTCAGAAGCAATTACTAGCAAGTTTTGCACAAAATTCAAAGGAAAATCACCAGTGAATGTTTGCATGGAAGTGCAGCAGTATTTTTCTTCAATATCAAAGATTCAAATGAATTCTTCTATTTCAGCCATATGAGGATATGAGATATCAGAGATCTCATAAACTTCTGGAGCATCAGGAGAAGGAGTCACTGCAAGGAGACTGTCTTCAATTCGAATTGACTGTGTAGAAGCTTTTGCCTCTTCTTCATCTTGAACAACTTCATCAAAGAGAGTGGAGGCCTATATTTTTGGATCAATGATGCTTGTGGTGCTGGATGTTCTCTCCAAATTTCTATTATGATCCTCATCAATCATTCCAAGGGTTCTGTCCAATATTTTCTAGAGATCCTTTGGGTTTTTAATAGACATTTTGAGGTAGCGCATGCTAGGAGAAAGGGCCATACACATTGTTCCATAAGCTGCATCATATTCATTTATCCATTCATCCTCTCTCTCAAAGGAATCTTCACCAAGTCCAATAGACACCTCATAGAGATCTTGTCTCTTCATAGATGCAATCATCTTCATCTTCCATTCTGAATAGTTTGTGAATAGGGTGAGAAGAGGAACCGATGAATCCATAATTGATGAAGCCATTCGAGGTTGTACATGCAAATACACAAAAGACAAGGTAAGGTCAACTACCTGCACATTTCATGTTTTCATCACACCCAGCTTAATTGATCAAGAAATCTTGATCAACAATTCCTCTGGTTGGGGTATTAAGTGGTAAACCTTTGGCTCCTGGTGCAAAGTAGGAAGGAGCAAACTTCTAAAAAAAAATGATCCAGCTGGATATCTAAGGAGGAGAAGTGCCTTGTCTGTCGAGGCTCTGATACCATCTTAAATTGAGCACATAGATCTGTGGACAAACACACAACTCACAGGATACATCACACAATTTACTCAGTTATTGAAGAATGAAATAGTGCAAAAATGGCTTGCAGCTGTGAATGCTTTTCATTAATCAAAGAGTAATTTGATAATAATTACAATGAAGTACAATGGCTAAATAGCCACAAGCAATTTGAATCCACATGAATAATTCAAATTGATTAGACTCTACTTGACTATAGGTAACTAAGACCTTGTCTAAATCATTATCGGAGGACTCAATAGTTAACTGACCTTGTCTAAATCATTATCAGAGCTCGTTGGAGTTCTAAAACACAACTCAAGTGTCTAATTCAGTGTTGACTAAGGCTAACTAACTATGGTAGGTGAGAAATGTGCCCCTCCTGCATGCAACCATGCAAACCTAGCGCTAATTAAATGTAGAGGACTAGAATTGAATGTAACTGTCTCCTAACTAAGTTTGACTAGTCCCCAACTCAACTCAACTGACCTTGGTTGGTATTGGCACTCCCAGTGGCTCCTAAATTGTAGGAGTTGATCTAGGAGGCTCCTAAACTAATGCATGCAAGTGCAATGAGTGGTAGTAAGCCTTAATTAGTGTTCCCCACACTTTAGTAACTGAAACATGTACCCCAATTAGCCCAAGTGGACCCAATAGTGCTAGTGACTAAAAATAGACTGGATGGACTCCCGATTTAGACATGACTCCTGATTTAGACATATGACCAAATTGGACAAGGGAGGATTAATAATCCTAACACTTCCCATCAAGGGGAAGCTTAGGTGGCATGTTTCCAACCTCTGGACATCATACTGGAGTCAAGCTGCTAGAATATTATGTAAGGGGGGGAACCTACCAACCTTTGAACATCACGTTGGCTAAGAACTGAAGGCGAGCATAGTTCTTATTCTGTGTCAGGATAGTTGTTGGGTGAAATTAATGTCGTTTTAATTGCGTTGTGGTACTTTCCCAGCCATTTAATTTGTCAATCCCAGGTTCGTATGCTTACGAAGCACACGCACTATATGTACAGGACCGAAGTGGAACTAATCTAATCTAGCAACTAATCTAAGAAGCTTAAACATACTTTGGAATTGAAATTGTTGAAATCAAACTAATCTAGGAATGTAAATTGCATGGAGAAGCAATACAACATGTGAAGAGTTTAACGACAAATAACATATGTGAGCTCACACAATAAATCTATCTCAAATTACATTACAAGAATCAAATGAGAAATCATGAAACAATAATGAAAGAATGAATCAAACTAAGAATCAAAGTTAAGAATCCCCTTCTCCAAATTACAAAGTCAAGACTAACTTCTATAATCTATGACTAATCAAGACTAATAAAAAACTACCTCCATGGAGAGAGAGAGAGAGAGAGCTCTCTCTTTTATACATGAGGGCCTTGAAAAGAAGATAGGCATCTCATAATTGCAGATCCACTATTCCCTCAACCAATTTCCCATTATTACAAACTATGATCCCTTTACATCCTGAGACATATCTCTCATAAATCTTGGATAAGATATACTATCCGAATCTCTGTGATCTTCTCCTTGGAATAAACTTTGAATAATTATCTCCTTGAAATGGTGGAGGAGATATTAGAGAAGTCCCTTGAATTAATCCTTTGCATATTCCGACATAATACAAAGCTCATCCATACTTGAGATATTAATGAACAACATGTTTATTTCTAACATTAAGCATAAATTCACTTATAATACTAAAATGAATAAAGTGGAAAATAATAAGGTGAAACCCAAATATATGTAAGGAAGTGGTATAATGAAAGGTTAATGGGATGATGAAATGTGAAGAATAGTCAAAGGTAAAGTGGATGAAAATATGACATTTCTGAGTCCCAACAGCCTCCCCAACTGAACTTGTTGCATGTCCTCATGCAACCTTGCATGGATCTTCTTGAGAACTTTTAGCATATGAACTATGTCTTTGATTGATAATGTCTTTTTAATAATTAATGTTTCTAGGGCATGAGATACATGAGTAATGACTGACATTTTCTTATGGTTGGTTCTTGTGTGACAACCATGAATACAAAGAATGTTGGTTCTTGTGTTAACAACATTCATTTCGTTATCTGTTTTCTAGCTGCAATAATTATTTAACCATACACTCACTGGAAATGATAAGCTATCAATGTGCATAGAAAACATCACTGTGCATAAGAAAAGCCTTTTCTTTATCTTTATGAATCATGCCAATATGTATATCAATGCTTATGAAGCAAAGTGTGACAAAGTGTTGTTGGAAAAGAAATGTTGATGAATGGTAAATGAGATGAAAACTGGGATGATGGTGGTGAATATGTAGTGAATATAGTCCCCCCCCCCCCCCCCCAATGAATCGATTGCATGTCCCCATGCAACTTGGTGCAAGTCATGTAAGTGAAAAGGAAATGGAGCATGATGAGGTAATTTTCCAAATTATTCATTGTTAGCAATTAAGGAATTAATTGATTAAAGTTTAGAAAATAGCATACCTCCACTTACCCAAAATGGTGATGAACTATCCAATAGGAATATGGTTGATGCAACTATTGGAGCATGGCAAATGTTACTGCTGTAGGATCATGTGAAAGGTGGATATTGCTGTAGTTGCAACTATTGTAACAACAACTACTGTGACTGCAACTATTGTAATTGATGAATCATAGAATGTGAAGTGGAGGGATCTAAACTATTGCTGATGAATCATGGAAAATAGGGAGTATGAAATAGGAAATGTAGTACTCTCATATAGTTGAAGTTGTGCTGTTGTAACTTCTGAGGGAGTCAAGAAAAAGTGTATAGTCTTCACCCACTACAAACCCATTGGTACAATTCTAATCATGCGAATGGATGTGTCGAGGTTGATCATGAAGATAAATCATTGGATTACCTGCCACTAATGAATGTCGTTAACCAATGTGAGGTAACTCACCATTGATGTCAATGAGTGCCAAGGTACCCAAGTACATCTTGCAAAGTGCAAATGGATGTGCTGATGTTGAGCCACTTGCAAGATTTTATTATTAAGGGACATTGATGCATTCGCATGATTGTCAGCAAGAGAGCTTTCCATTAAGGAATGAAAGCCTCTAGGTACTCAAAATGGACTCTAGTATATATCCCAGATAAGGTGCTGAGGTCGATGGGGCAAGACTTGTTGAAAGGTGGGCCTTAAGGAATCCCGCATCATTCAAGGCAAGTTTTTACAAAAATATTGGTAGGACTATAAGAAAGATATCAGTAGAAATAAGGTTTATGGCCAGGAAATCAAGGAAATGTAATCATCGAAAGGAAGGTGATTGGTTTTATTTAGAAGACAAACCAGAATGGAAAAAGAGAAGGAAAAAAATGGATGCGAATAAAAAAATATAGGCATGTGTTAAGTCGTGACTAATAAGGAAGTGGAAAGTGGACTTCAATACATAGATGACTAGTCGTGTGTTTGAAGGAAAAACGGGGGTAAACATTCATGATGCAAATAGGTTTATGATAGGTTTATGTGTAACAACAAACATCATGATGTTTATGATGAGTAATAGCTCCTTCAAGCAGTCAATAAAACATGTTTTTCAAAAGTTTTGTGATTCTTAAAAATCACTTCAATAGAAAAATGTGATCGTCTCCAACCCAAAAAAAGGATTAGTACGAATCCGGCAATTGAACTTGTGATATCATTGTAAAACATAAAACAGAAAGAATAAGTACAAATGCGCGCAATATAGAAAGAAGATAAAATGCATTTTACCTGTTTCTCGTGCTAGTTTCGTCTATGATTGTTGTCAAAGTGACTTCAGAAAAACAATTCAACGTTAATCATAAAAGCAATTTCAAGAAAAAAATGAAAACGTCTATTTGCAACTTTATTTTTGTTTTGGTTTTTTTTATTTTTAACTTTTAATTGTTTGTGATTTTTATATTTTTGGTTTTTATTTTCTTTTGCAGGGTTTTATAATTTTTTTTATTCTTTTCTTTCTATAAAAAAAAAAAAATAATTTTATGATTTTATATATTTTTTTATTGTTTTTGTTTCAGTTTTACAACACACCAAAATAAAAAATAAAAAATAAAAAAAATGATAAAAAATGACAAAAACACTCAAAATTAAAATTATCAGTTGCATCACTGGACATTTGTTTCAAATATTTTTAGTAGCAATAGTGTCTCGACTTCATCAATTCTTCTTAAGTGAATCTAAAGTCATGGTATATTAAATATGTTTCTTGTCCAATTTATCCAAGCAATTATTCAAATTTCCTGCATTAATTTTGATTGTTTTTCTGCATAATCAGACTATACAACATCGACCATATTGAATCTTGAGAGCATGCAATTCTCTGCAACAAATAGCAACCAGGAAGAAAAAACAAACATTGTTCTTGCATAAAAACATGATGCATGCAAAAACACGTTATTATGAAAATTTTATTGTCTCAGCCCTCCAAATTGGTTCATTTTGCCACCGAAAAGTTGACACTTTTCAATTTCTATGACCCAGTGTCTATGATTAATTTTCATCATTCTTCCTGAATGATGAAAACCGGGAATATAGTGAATATAGTTCCTAGTTTCGTTTCCTGACCAACATACCGTTGTAACTGGATTTTTGTAGATCAAAATAAGAAAGCAACTACATGGAAGATACGATCAATCCGGTTGGAGCACTCATAAATATTCATGTCTCAATTTTTCCTACGATCACATCTCAATTTTTAGAATTGGGCTTGGCTGAGGTGGAATGTGTGTGCCGGTGTTTAGTTAGGAATCGCTGCATAGAGTAGGGAGACATGCCCCAAAATAATTTCATTGAGAGGATGATGTGGCTATTATATAATATGTTCTTTCCAACTCGTAAAACATCAAAGAAGAGTTCTGTTAAGGTTCTCACCACACACTAAAAATTCGTCAAGAAGGAGTGGACCAACAAAGAAGGTGTCGAAGGGAAAGAGTCTAATTCCATAGAAGAACCAGAGAGAGTAATGTAAGGAACCATAGCTGGAGTAGTATCAAAGTCTCCAGAGCTGACAGGATCTAAATCCGGGTCAGTCACCAAAGGTGTCGGGGAAACCTAGTAGTTTACACAAGCTATCTTCTCAATATACCCAATATAATATAATTCCCCCTTAGTTAGGTCTTCATAACTGGTAGGATAACCAGAGTTATACATACCTTCTGGTAGCAGAGAAGAGTGTGAGGACAGCCCTAGGGTTGAATGTCCAAGTGATACCAAACGAGAAACCACCTTCCCCACATCTCTTGTATGACGAGGAGACCCATGCAATAATTAAGGACAACTTTGTTTGAGATGTCCAGTTTCATGATAGAAGTGACACCAAAATGGAAACTTGAGATAATCCAAACGTTAAACAATAACACAATCATGAAGAATAATATCAATGTCAATTAGAAGCCCCATAGAGACGCCCAATTCAACCATTACCCTAACTAAGTGTTTGTCAAAGGAATGGAGAAAATTTTCATCCAAAGTCACAAACCTACCAAGAGAATTCACAATGCCCACAAGAACCTCCTTACTCCACAGAGGAAGGGGGAAAGCCGAAAGAAAAAACCAAAGGTGTCTTATAACCAGTCTTTCCTGAGCTACGTCAAAAGCCATGTGCCAACGAATGAGTACCCGAGAACTAGTACCATCGACTAGAGTGAATTGAGAATAAGGGTGGCATCCTTTTCAACAAGAAACAGAAAGACATACCAACCATTGGTGAGATTTCTAATATTCGAAATGTAATTGATTCAAGGTTTCCAGTGCTGGGTTTCCCACGATACCCATTCAACTCTGTCCAAACTGTGATACTCCAAATGACCAACAAGAGCCTATTGGCTTAGCATTTCCACTTTATCCATGAAGATGTCCCGTCCCCAAAAAAAAACAACGATTAGATTCTAGGGCCTTAATGTCCTTGGTATTTCTTCGATCCCTATAATGAAAGTGAGAGTCTCAATCAGCTGCAAGGTATTTACTAATTTCTGGGGCTGTCACCATAAGTATCAGACCGAAATACCATGAAAGAATCGGTGATGTCAGAGATAAATAGTTGAGACTTGGGCCAATGATACATTAAAGTAAGAACATGACCGACAAACCTATACCTCAGGTACATAGAAGCTTTTGGGGAAGATGAAAACTAACCCATAACTGATGAAAACGCGAAAATTCAAACACACTAAAGAAAAAGATAGGATTGAGCCCAAAGGCTTCAAAAATAGAAAAGTAGTGAGACCGATTTACCAGCGAAAGAACTAAAACCACACATCAAATCCAAAGAATAAACTAAGAGGTAACACATGCATCCAAGGACCCAAGGTAGCATGCCCATCATAAAAGGTGTCGGTATTCCCAGAGAAATACTACTGTTGAGGATTGGAAAATCGTAGGCAACAACAGTAAGGGATTCTCCCTAGTAAACGTTCCCAACTAGCCCGTTACTGTTTGGTATGGTGAATCTGTCCGATTTGCGGTCCGACTACCGTAGATCAAGTAACAAAAATAAAAAGTTATACCGGTTGCGGCCCGGTCCACCGTGTATATTTTTGTGTTTTTTAGTTTTAAGTATGATATGCAAGTGCCTATCTAAAATGCAGATTGATAGAGAATAGGAGGAGCGGTCACAATGTGATGCGCAGGTTCTTACCTCTCGTCTTAAACTCTCTCGCATCTAAATCACACACAGCAAGAAATTAAAACTAACTACCTAACCTATCTCTAGGGAGCAAAATTTTCATTCATTAATGAGTAATGTATTTTGTACATGCATTATGAAAAATCACAGATAGCTGATACTTCTTTCAAAACACATGAACATTAAAGATATTTGAACAACCAGATAGCCAATTGTTTATGAACAACATTCATTACTCATAGTGGAAATTTTCATAAAATAAACCAGAGAACATTCATACAAGAACATAGGTTCAAAGAGTTAGAACGATCTCACAGTTAATGGACACAAAGCTGAAAACGAAATAGTTCCTCTTCAACAAATCCATAGCACAACATTTGAACATTCCACCAAGCTTTTTCCAACAGACAAATTGTAATTATCTATTGCAAAAGGAAATAGTTCTTCGTACAATATGTCTTCACAAATCTAACTGGGGAAAAAAATCCCTTATTCCCTCTAATTCTCCTATATTTATACAAACAGCCAAAACCTTTGGATTGCCCCCCCTCGGGTGACCTTTGGGGTTCCCCCAACCGTTTAATCTTACAATTTTGTCCTTTGTGAGTGCTCATGATTCGTATAATACGTTACCTTTTAGATTAAGGATTACAAGCACTTTGTAAAAAGGGACCGGCCTGGTAACTGATGAGCCATTTCCAAGCCTGGTCCTCTGTTGCTATCAATTCTACTTAGTAATCCATTGGTCCTTTTAAAATCCTGTTGTTCTCAGATCTTCACTCTCTTCCTTTTTAGCAACACCTTTGCTTCTTACTTTTTCTTTCTTCAGCCAACTCCCTTCTGCTTTGTCCTTCAACTATGTCTTCTTTGCAGCAGTAATCATCAACCTGAGGTCTGAAGAATCTTCTAAGTCTGTTTGTAGTTAAAACAAAAATTCATCATTAATTCGGACTGCATCTTTTCAACAAATGTAAACCATACTAACAATAAAACTGATCATCAAAATGAGGCCTTGTACTTCGCTCTCATCGTGAAAACCTTAAAATTATAAGAATATGAAACCTCTGCCACCCATAAGATAGGGTAAAAACACACACAGAACAGGAGGGAAAAACCCTCACCTGTGGGAAAAATCACTAAAGCATCGGCAGGATAGAACTCCTCATCGGTGAATGGAAAAACTACAATTCGGAAGGTTAGTTCACTAAGCCGTCGTAATGGCAGAAACCAAAAAGACTAAGAATCCTGGGTCAGCATAAAGTGCTGGCGAAATAAAGCATTAAAAGCTGCCACATCGGGGATCGGAACAACTATAGCATTGGATGGTCAGCTTGCTAAGGAGCCGCAACGGCGGAAACCATACAAACAACGGCTTCCGCGATCAACATAAAAACATCGGCCAGCAGAAGAACTAAGGACTCCGGAAGCATATTCCTATTCATAGCCGCAACGACGGACAGTGAACAGACTACGGGTCTTGCGAGGCTATTACGTCAATCGGCATCGAAAATACTAAATACTAAAGCATCGGGCGGAAAAACTCCTTATCGGTGAACGAAACGACATAAACGTCGGGTGGTTAGTGCATTACGCTACCGCAATGGCGGAAGACGGAAATACTACGGGCTCTACGGCAAATAAAACATATCAGTGAACCATAACAAAACATGGACGGGCGGAGTAGTTATATAGAAAACATTTAGTTCACTTGGGAGCCACAATGGTGGAAATCAATCAGACTACAGCCTTCGATCAAAGTCATAAAACTTTCTGATAGCAATCAAAAACATCATTTAAACAGGAAAATAAAATCATCGAAAACATTAAGTGTTCGGAAAATCTTAAGGTTGTGCAGCGGTCTAAAATTTTTGTCTCATCTCCAAAATAGCAGCGTCATAGAGATCAAAACCCTGATTCAAACTTCAACCAACCTCCGACAGCGATAAAACCAAACCATCAAAAAATAAAAAATGTTAAGTTCCACAGTGAAAAGCATTGGCAGTTTTATATCATTCAACCTTCGAAAGTGATAAACAATCGAACTCAAATCAAACTCAGGAGAATCCAAATTCGTAATAGAGGAAAGACAAAGTTCAGGAATCTTAGACACTCCCAGGCAAGATAAAATTAAAAGGAGGGTCCAAATGTTTTTTAAAAATTTGGGAAAACAGTTGCAGCTGCAACAACTACACATAAGACATATCACATAAAAAAATGAAAAAACCAAAAAGAGTCAACCCAAACGGACCACCGCGATACTCGAGAGACAACACCACCGTGGTATCCGAAGTTACCGGTGCAAAGAAATAAAACACAAGTGGTAAAAACTGAATAAACCACTGCGATACCCAGGAACCAAACCACCAAGATATCCAGAGTTACCGGTACAGAGAAGAAAACCCAAGCGGTAAGGAAAAACAGTTAGACAATAGTGACACACTGCCAAAGGTGGCGGTCTTAGCCCCCAAAAAATGATCAAATTCCTGTCACCACAGAACCAAATGCGTTGTGGTAACCAGAGTTCAGGTGCAGAGAAGAAAACCCTGGTGGTAAGGAAAAAACATTTGGACAACAATGAAAAAATACAAAAGGGGACACTCTCTACAGGGAAAACCACAGTGAGGAGATAGTGTCAGTAATACCCAGGCCAGAGAAAGGAGATAACCAAAAACCCTAGAGCCCCGACAATAAACAAAGATAAAAATAAATAAAAAACCTTATTGCCACTTTTTTTTCATGGCTGGTACTAAAGTCCTCATGGAGAGGATGGACTCCATGCTAGGCGGAAACAGAGAGCAAGTCAGACAACCTCAGAGAGGCACTAGAGACAGGCCCTGGTTAGACCACCAGGGTAGTGCACCATCGATGCATATGCTTTTTTATCGGTATAAAGGTGTAGAGGTTTCACGAGGAAAGGTTGGAGCCTTATCATAAATTGAATCATGGTCTTGATTAGTTGTCAACCTGAATTAATTTTATTATTAATAATAAACTTATAGATGAAAATTAGCTTTGTGTATCTAATTATACATTTAGAAGGTATAAACTTTATGATTGAGAGTTAGTGATTTGGTGCCTTTAATTGAATGGCGACTTCAATAAATTGATGGGTTTTTATACTCTTTTATTCTAGTGGTAAATTTATAAATGAGGTACTAAGATATGAATGTTATAGTTCAGGTTACACTTGTGTTACATACTTATAAATGATGTCATAGTCATGATTTTTCTGATTAGATAACTATATTATATGTTAAGAAACATGATTATCTATGAGAATTGTTTAATATATTATTTGTGTAGGAAGTATCAATATGCGAAAGTTATGGTGCATGTTTCAGTATGGTTATTGATATTACAATCTTTATATAATTGTTATTTGGCTAAGTGAATTGCATTTCAAGTATCATGATTAACTATGAGTTTAATTAGTATGCCATTTGTAGCAAGTAGATTGTTAGATGATGTATGACTATGTGAGTTGAATTTACGCAACAAAATTCATTAAGATTCTTAATTGCATTCTCATATGTATTTACATCATAATTGTCTATGTTGAAAAGTTGTTTAGAATATTTTAAGGGTTAACAATATTTAAATGATATTAATGTTTTAGTTGCATAATTATGTATTAAAGTTATGGATCATTGGGACTTTGTTTATTCTTATCTTAATTAGATTATAAAAGGAAAATTGTTTCCCCAATTTTCCCGAACAATCACCAAAGGTAAAACGGGTGTTACATTTTTTCTCTATAAGACGGTAGTTATATCGATGACTCGGTCTCCCTAAAGGAGATAAAAAAAAGGGTCTTGGCATGTTTTCAAAAATCTAAGAGTTTGGGACTGGATTGGTGGACCGTCATAATTCTTTTCTCTGGTTGGGTTTGAGTTATTAGAGGTTGTGGAGGAGTCCAGGTGCCTATCTAGAGTGCATGGTTCTATTAAATCAATGTTCATAGATTTGATCCCCAAATTTTCCTTCCCATAATTGTGCAATAACTTCCTACCTATCTCATGTTGTAATATGATATACAAGATCATTTCAAAAATTATTGCTTGTTGTATTAAAGAAAAATTATTCCTCCCTGTCACCAAGGAACAATTTGGTATTCCTTTTGTCAATGTTGATCAATAAAGAAATATTCTTGAACTTTAAAAATTTTAATCCATAATTACAATGCAGATAGATCTCATAAACAATTCATACACACAATCATTCAATCCATAAGTCAAATGATGTACCCTAGGAAAACCCTCCAAATCTGAAGGATGAAAAACCCAGCAATCCTTTGAGTATGATAGATAATCAGTAGAGAATGAGTACAACACAATACAAGATTTCCTAATAAGAGAACACAAGAGAATAGAGATCATATGGAACAATGTATTGGTGTTTCCACGTGCATAACACTTTAATAACAAGCCCAATTCATTCATACAAAGAAGGTAGTGAATGGTTGCATGCTTTTGTGCACCGTTAACATTGTGAACACTATTTCACCTTCAACATTGCTCCCTTTCTGACTTGGTACCAAGTTTTCACATCATAATTATCTCCCATAGTGAAGGTATGCGCCCTCCATTAATTCACCGGTGTTAACTGTCTCTAATTGAGTTGTTAACTAATTGAATTGAATGGAATTGAATGTAACTGAATGTAATTGAACATAACTGAATGTAACTGAACTGATCTGAATAGAAATGAATGTAACTAAATTGAACTGAATAGAATTGAATGTAACTAGTGCTTCACCATGTGTGTCATCTTCAACAACTACTTTGCATAAATTAAGGAATTGATTCCTTAATTAACTGAAACTTGTTTATCACAACTAAGAATCAACTAATGTATTATTAATTTGAGTTCACTTGGAGCATACATGGGAAATTAAAATTCTCTCTCTATCTCTGTGCTCATCTTATTTATCATTAATCAATCCCATAGAGTCCATATGTTTTTAATTAATTAATCATCTATATCATATCATACTCATAATAATTATTCTAAACCTATGCTCATATGTATTACCCCAGGTCATATAGTCATATGCTAAAGTAAATCACTCTAGGGGTAGCTAATCCCTAAAGGATACTTATGGCATTTGGTGACCATGACAAGCCATACATCACATAGTATATCCTCGAGACTCAAGACAACCCAAGTTATGTGGTCTTGATACAACACAAGAACCTGAACTTAATACAACATAAGTTCCAGACTTGATACAACGCAAGTCTGCAACCTTAATACAACATAATATTTGAGTACAAGCATCTCTCTCGAATAGGACTTGATACAACACAAGGTCCTAGCTTAATAAAACATAAGATCTTTAACTTAATACAACATAATTTAGTGAACTTAATACAAAATAAGTTCCATGGATAAGATATGAACCTAATACAACATAGATTTTAGACTTGATACAACACAAGTCTCATGGGAATGACTCCCAAAGCTGTACTTTCAACACTCGCTCTCAGTGAGGGATACATTCTCTTCCATACCAAGCTTATCTCATAAGTGTATGAACTTCGTCACAGATATATTCTTTTTCACAAATTTGTAATCTTCTCATCAATAGCTATGTACTGGAATTCATTTTTCATGGCCATGACTTCAATGAAGTAAAACCTCATCTCAATGTGTTTTATCTTAACACCTAATAATTGTAGGCTCAAGTATTTCACCCTAGTAGGTAGTTTCCCAAGCTACACTACTCCTCAACATGCAGTACTATCCGCAAAACACATTTTGCTTATGTAGTACTCTCTGACATACATCTTGCTTCTGTAGTACTAGCCGCAACACACTTTGCTTTTGTAGTACTAGGTGTAAATTACATCGCTTATCTCAGGCTAAAAAATATCTGGATAGCACAATCATATAATAGGTCTTCCATGTATAAAATAAAATAAAGAGCATATTCTAACGTACCTCAAAGATACCCAAACATATGCTTAGTAGTAAGCATAAAATGCAACGGGTCTTCCCAAAGACCAAATAGATACTTATGCACAGTAGAATCATATGGATCCAATCCGGAATAAAGTTTCTCTAAACTAGAAACCATGGATTTTAAATCCATCATATACAACAGTATACAAAAAATGTGTAATATCATCCAGAAAGAAAGTCCTATATTTTCTTTCACTCTTCAACATTTGTTGACTTGTTGAATCTTTTGTTATCTGGAGAAGTTCTTTGTGATCTTTCCATTCTATGTGATGTTATTCAAGGCCTAATCACTTTCTCGATGATCCTTCTCTTTTTACTGCAACACTCCAACTACCTCTCCGAGAGGTTTAACTATTCTATGATAGTCCAGACTATAAATATTCTTGAGTATCAATAGTCTATGGTTTGACCATGTCTCTGTTCATGTGGATTCTCTCCACAAGGTATCACAACCCTTGGTTTCCTCAGTCACGTTCCATGACTAACTAATGAGGAATTTCTCTGCTACTTCCTGTGAAGACACATCACTACTCCCTCTTCAACTAGAGGGATTTGTATGTACTATACCAAGCTTGTCCCTGACAGAGGCTTAGTAACAATTCTGACAATGTTGCTCATATATGAATATGTACCTAGTCTCAGATATAAATGACTAGAAACCTCATAAAGCTTAACTACTTTTCAACATGCTTTATCTAGAGAAACACATGTCATCCTTCCTTGATCACTATAATAGTCAGGTTTCATATATCTTTGAATCTATATTCCATTGCTTGAGACATATTGAGTTTACATATACTTGTACTAAGTAGGTACCAAAACACATGCTATGTACATGTCTAAGTAAATACTGTAAAGCACATGACTGAACCTGGGACCTGTGACTAACCAGGTTCATTTCAACTAACTTTTGAGATCTTCCAAATCTAATCTAAACTTCATTTCTATTCATATAGATGGCCATGAACTTTTAATCCATCATCCTAAAACTCTTCAGGATCTTTGATGTACATTTTCCTTAACTAAGGAAAATATTATCTAGTGACTTCCACACCTCTAATCATAAGAATCATAACAATATTATTGAACACTATTCTAAGATTTCTTCTGAATTATGAGCATCATGCAAGTCTCCTTTTTACAAGGGGCACATCATCCAGCCACACTGGTTCTTCAGGAGCTAGTGAGTCTAGGTACTCCTTCTCACCATGTGAATCTAGAAACATAATATGGGTCCTCCATCACAAAGACTTATGCTCATCTAAATATGAAGCTCTTGTTTGACACATGAATGTAAATAATATAGAATATTTTCATGAGTCTTCAAATATATTGGCATAGAATTAATCCATATATTATGGCTGCTTCCCAAGAGGCATAGGAACCTCCCAAACTACTATGTTTCAGGCTTAGCCATCAGAATGACTCCACATTCATGCCCTTGTAGGTAGGGGCATGTTAACTTTCCTTGCAAGGAAAATTATTCTAAAGGTTAGAACCATTTCATACTCATGAATTCTATTCACATGAAATACTCTCAATATATGATAATGATTCACATAGTTATGTACAGATATTGACCAACCGGTTTATCATAACCCATTATAATTTTATGTACTGATATGCATCCCTATATCATTCCTATATCAGCCCAAAATAATCATTTTATGAAAGAAATATAGAGCCACATGTTCATATCTCATGAGGTAAGCATGTAGCCCACTTTCTGGCCAATCATGTAGTCCTATGTTCACATCTTATGAAGCAATCATGCATCCTTAAATCTCATGTCTTATGAAGGATTTTTTTTATCCTTATATCAATCATATAATAGTATATATCAGTCCTGCATAAGTCTTATATCAGTCATTTATCATCTTGCAAAATATGGACTCATGAGATCGATAACATGCCAATAAAGAGAGAAAAACAATGTATATGCTAAAAAAATATCCAAGTCCAGGTATACAGTGCTATATGAAAGTCATGAAACATTAAAATATTTTAGATCTGATTTAAAAAAAATGTAATGTAATGTACTGTACAGCATATAAAAAATGTAATGTACTCAACTTTATTGTTTGTGTGGGATCCCTCTTGATCTCTGCACCTTTGTGGAGATAGGTGGAGTCCTTCTTTCTTCACTGCAACTTTAAACACTACAAAATGAAAAATTAATGCATGTACTATATGGTGTGTCTCTAACTAGGAATAAAAATCCCATGAAACCAAGAGTGATAGTCTTCTTCACTAAATGAAATAATCCTTTTGATCATCCTCTTCCTTGGATGATTTCTCTTGAAAATGTTCACCTCCTTCTACGGCGGTGAATTATTGAAGCCTTTAATATCCTCTTTTCCTTGAATGAAAATCACATTCAAAGTGTTCCATGTTTTTGTAATGTCCCTTTATTGGATTTTTGGAGAAAATTACAAATTGGGCAAAATTCGAGCTTAACTAGTCATGACTCTAGAGGGTTCCAACTTTCACCAAATGGTACCAAATTTGAAATAATATGGTATGATGAGTCTTTAAACATATCAAGGTGGTTATGGATACTTTGTATCATAATTTATACCTCTGTAAACTTGTTTGGGGCTAATGACAAAAATACCAAAATTACTAGGAAATTGTATTCAAAACCCCTCAAGGGTGATGGCCAAACTAGCTCTCCAAATCAAGTACGGCCCTCCAAAAATTATGAACAGAGTATGGGAATGAGTATCAGACATAAATTAATATCCTTAATTATTTTTATTACGTTCTGCAAATGGATTATGGTCTGCAACATTTGTAGGGTAACTTTCATAGAAAGTGCCTAAGGGAAATTTGCATTACTAGCTAGACTTTGACATAGGAAAGGTAGAATATATGGTTATGAGAGTAATATTAAAAATGGTGGTAATATATGGAATCCAAATGTATTCCACAGAAGCATAAAACTCAAATTAAAATCCTCCCACAAATCTGTTACAATACTCTTCAAGATTGAAGCCAAAGTCATGGAAACTAGTGATTTTATGGCATGGGAATACAAACTTTTCACACATGAGTTTCTTGGATTTCGACTCACATAGGATATGGAAATTAAATTAAAGAGTAATAAATCATATATGGATTTCACAAAATCCTCAAACTCATAGACTATCTCTCATACAAATTTGGTATAAAACTACTTCAAGATTGAAGCCAAAATCCACGAAGACTAGTGTTACAAGGGCATGAGTATGCAAGCTTTTCATGCATGTATTTCTGATATTTAGACTTAAAGAGAATGTGGAAATAATATTACAGATCCATACATCACATATTTCTTCCCATTCATCATAAAACTCATATAAATGTCCTCACACAAATCTGATATAAAGCTCCCTCAATATTGAATCCAAATCCATGAAAACTAGTTATTCATACATGCGAGCCTTTAATACATGTATTTCTGATATTTAGAATTATAGAGAATATGGAGATGATATTAAAGAGAAATACATCATAAATAAAATCTTATGCATAAACCATCCTCATCAAGGCGCAATAATCACTCCAACAAGTGTGCCATCAAATGAGAGTGTGGGGAATGGAGAAGAACGAATGAGAAAATGGGGAGATAGATGAGAATTCGACTATATGGACCTTCAACCTGAAAATAAAAATCCATAATTAAGCTACCATGAGAGTTCTTAATGGCCTCTCCATCAACCAACTTGGAAATGAATCCAACTCCCTCGAAATTGGTTCACAAGCACGGAGAGTGAGCACTCACTGTGCAATGGACAAGAAAAAGCTCTCCAAAATGCCAAAGGACAATTAACAAATGATCAAAAGATATTCTCATTTCTCATGACATCATTTTATTAACTTCATGAGGCCTCTTAATGTCTAATTCCCCTTCATGAGCTTCCTCCAACTTATCTTAGTGGTTTAGTAACTCTCATGACACTTGTCTTCCTCTTCATGCTCCAATTCTTTCCCCAATTCGAATGGATTCCTATAAATCCCAAATTCAAAATATTGGTGGCTGTTTTTATCCTTGAAATGTTATATTTTTCACATGTCACCAATCAGGTCTGAATTTTTCATACTTGTCATAGAATATTCAATCATTTGTTGCCATAGAGTGCATAGATCTCCTTCCAAGTGGCACACCTTGTCTTCTAGTCTCTTCATCTTCCATCAGAGTGACCCTCCTTTACCAATTATAATTAATTAGCTCATTATATGATATTTTAAACAAAATAACCATCCAATAATGTTACATTACCCATTTGTTCAAATTTGGATGAATATCATGCCAAGTGTGTGGGGAATCTAGTCAACCAAAGGCTCCACAAGCTTCCAAGTGTCTTCATGAACTCATGCCACATTATTTTCTTAGAATTTATCATTTATGTGACCCAATTAAATGTTAATATGGTAAAATAAAGTCATTTTGGGTCCCATATCGCCTTATTACAAAATTTATGTCTCCATCTCAACCTAGGGAACTAGTAGGTTGGTGAAACATTATTTGCAAATAGTCTTATTTGGAAATTATTTAATTGGGTACAAGACAAATCCTCCCCACTCAATATTGGTTGTCCTCAATAAATTCCAAGTTTTTATGCTACAATATTTTTTTATATTCCCAAGTAGGATCCTCATTTGGTACTCCTTCCTTTGCACCAAGTGCTATGTTATGGTTATGCTCATTAATTTTCTTTAGCTGCAATTTTAGTAGTGGCACTCATGTACTGCAGTTTTTTGTTCCCAAAAGAAAAGAGATGTGGATTGTGAATATTGATATATCCTGTTACATCACCACTAACACCAAAAGGATTAATCAAATCCTTACAAACCAAATTTGCACAAATAATCTTTACCTCCATATTTTGGAAACCTTTTTTGAACTTTCACCCCTTTTTGCTTCTGTATAATTCTTTGAAGTTGGTACCAAGTTACCAAACTTTAAGTTTCTTAATATTCCAATAAAATTTCAGAGAGAAACCACCATTCTTGTTGCTGCACTACTCTGATTACTATCATCTTCTCAAGTGGTGACTAAATCTCCAATGCTGCTTGTTTCCCCAAAACTGAAACCAATGAGACCAAAAATGATCCCAGGGTCCCATATGATCCTAAAACATGCATGGTGTGAAATTTCTATGATGAAATTCCATGAACACAAAGCATGTGAAAATTGAATCCATCTTTCAAAATCTCTCCCACATAAGAAACTGGAACACTACTCTGCAAAGATGAACTCAAACAACTGAAGGTTGGTTTGCTTTCTCAAACCAACAATCAAACTGTTACTCCATGTGAGATGAAACCAAGAAATTCTAGGATCCCATTTCTTGCATGGCACCCTTCCAAACATCATGAGTAAAAAATATATATCATGAAATTACATAACAACATCATACAAATGTACATCAAGAAGGTACCTCATCAAAGAATCATGAAAGTGCTTGTACATCAAAGTAAGTAGATCATCATGTGGCCCATACACACAGGAATCAAGTATTATATAATATCTTCTCCAATGAAATAGGTGATGATTCCATGTCCTATAATGCTGCTCCAAAAGAATGTAATATGCATCAAAATAACAATCATCCATGTGTTCTTTCATCCAAGAAGCGAATGAATAACCTCCACTAAAATATGAACCAAATAGGGAGCAAAGGAAACATGAAGACTTCAAGTGGATCAAATTAGTCTCATCAATACACCCATGAATATGTATATCATCATGAAATAACAGAGGATGTTGCTGCCAATAATCATTTTCCTCAATCATATATATCTTCACCCAAGTATGGGATGAAGTTCCTCCAACATCAAATGGACTAGGAAACGAGCAAGGAAAATCACGAGTCTCCAAGTGACTCAAGTGAACATCATAGATGCACCCATGTAGATGTGTATTATCATAATGTAACAAAGGATTATTCTGCAAATGTAAATAACATGGTTCTCTAATCATGTCATCACCAAAAGGAGAGATATAAATTCCATACTCTTCATGTGGCACTATAAAAAAAAAAAACCTTTCACCCATACTTCATTAGGATGAATGCTGCAAAATTTGGAAGTATAGGATGTAGGAGAAAGAACCAAATCACCCAATTGATAAGAAAGTGAAAAATTTTCATCATGTGAAGGATCCATAGAGGTAGTATTATTCACCTCCCTTAAAAATGCAAAACTTTCCTCATGGGTTGGTTCCAAGGTGGTGGAATCATACACTTCCCCAAAAAATGTGTAACCATTTTCAAGAGGTAACTCAAGTTCCTCTTCCACCACAACAAGTGATTGGAACTCATAAATATCATCTTAAAACATATCAAGAACCTACAATTTTTCATGTTTCTCATGATCCATCATGTCATGAGAATCCTCTAAGCAATCTACCATATGACAATATTAAGCATAGGAGGAAGAAAAAGTATCTTGCAACCTATCAAGAAGTTTATCATTTTGAATTTTGAGCTTATGAATATCCTCATTATTATTCAAGTATGCTTCATGTAACCATTCATTAAGATCAACCAAATTGTTTCTATCAAAAAGAAAAGATATGAAATTACCTTCGATGCTGCACATTGTTCTTTGAATCTTCTCCATGTCTTCAAGGAAGTATGGCTCCTCCAATGAAGAAATTTTACAACAACAATTTGAAACCAATTCTTTAGTGTCATATATTATGCTAAGGGCCTCATGGATATCCATTTCACTCATCTTCAAAGACCCTTCAATGAAGAATGGTTAATGGGAGTGAACCTCCTCGTCTTCTTTCTTCTTGATTTGATCAACTTGTTGAAGCTCAAGTGGTGATGGGGAAGTTTAGCTTGGTTCTTCATTATCTGTCACAAGGTATTCATCTTCATTCTTATGAGAATTTTGGCTTGCAACAAAATTTTCAAATCTGATCTCTATGTCACCAACATAGAGTTGTGAGCACCCATCAGTAGGTACTCTTTCATAGTTCAATGATCCATCAATAGATTTTATTTGATTTGCACAACCCCCATCAGTAATTATTGTGTTCTTGTATTCACTTTCCTCTTTATGTTATTCTTTGCAAGCACCTTGAGGTAATTGATGCTCCACTTCATGATTCTTTGTTTCTTCCTTTAATGGTGTATCTAGGATCCTTTCAGAAGTAAGATGATTTTTTCTCATTCATTCTCCTCCAAACTTGTGTATTGTTGATTGTCCCTTAATGATTTCACATTTGAATTATTATTCCTATATACATTCAACCAATCATCAAATTATGCAAAAGGAATGTTATTATGTGTCTCTTCATGATGGAAACTTCTAATACCCCCTGCTACTAGTTTACCCCTATGTTGGATAGCCATGAATTAGAATCCCTATTATAATACATATCTTCAATATATTCCAATACCATGATATGATACCACTTTAATGTCCCTTTTTTGAAATTTTGAAGAAAAGTGCAATTCAGGCAAAATTCGAGCTTAACTAGTCATGACTCTAGAGGGTTCCAACTTTCACCAAATGCTCCTAAATTTGAAAGGAGATGGTAAGGTGATTCTTAAAATATACCAAGGTGGTTTATGGATACTTTGTATCATAATTTATACCTCTGCAAACTTGTTTGGGGCTAATGACAAAAAGACCAAAATTACTAGGAAATTGTGTTCAAATCCCCCCAAGGGTGATGGCCAAACTAGGTCTCCAAATCAAGTATGACCCTGAAAAATTTCAGAACAGAGTATTGGAATGAGTATAAGACATCAATTACTATCGCTAATAATTTTTATTAAGTTATGCAAATGGATTATGGTCTGCAACATTTGTAGGGTAATTTTCATAGAAATTACCTAAGGGAAATTTGCATTACTAGCTAGACTTTGACATAGGAAAGTTAAAATATATGGTTATGAGAATAATATGAAAAATGGTGGTAATATATGGAATACAAATATATTCCACATAAGAATAAAACTCAAAGGAAAACCCTCCCACAAATCTGATACAATACTCCTTCAAGATTGAAGCCAAAGTCATGGAAACTAGTGTTTTTATGGCATTGGAATGCAAGCTTTTCACACATGAGTTTCTTGGATTTCGACCCAAATAGGATATGGAAATTAGATTACAGAGTAATAAATCATATATTCCTGTCACAAAATCCTCAAACTCATAGAATATATCTCATACAAATCTGGTAAAAAACTACTTCAAAATTGAAGCCAAAATCCATGAAGACTAGTGATACAAGGGCATGAGTATGCAATCTTTTCATACTTGTATTTCTGATATTTTGACTTAAAGATAATTTGGAAATAATATTAAAGATACATAAATCACATATTTATTCCCTGTCATCATAAAAATCATATGAATGTCCTCATCAAATCTCATATAAAGCTACTTCAATATTGAAGCCAAATCCATGAAAACTAGTTATTCAAGAGCATGGGGATTGCGAGCCTTTCATACATGTATTTCTGATATTTAGAATTATAGAGATTATGGATATGATATTACAAATCCATACATCATAAATCAAATCTTGGTCGTCAACCATCCTCAGCAAGGTGCAAGAATCACTCTAACAAGTGCGTCGTCAAATGAGAATGTGGGGAATGGAGAAGAAGGAATGAGGAATGGGGAGATAGATGAGAATTTGACTGTAGGGACCTTCAACCTGAAAATAAAACTTCTTAATTAATCTCCCATGAGAGATCATAATGGCCTCTCCATCAACCAACTTGGAAAGGATTCCAACTCCCTCGAAATTGGTTCACAAGTAGGGAGAGTGAACACTTACCGTGCAATGGACAAGCAAAATCTATCCAAAATGCCAAAGTCCAAATAAAAAATGATCAAAATCTATTCTCATTCCTCATGAAATCCTTTTATTAATTTCATGAGGCCTCCTAAGGTCGAATTTCCCTTCATGAGCTTCCTCCAACTCATCTTAGTATTTTAGTAACTCTCATGACACTTGTCTTCCTCTTCATGCTCCAATTCTTTTCCCAATTCGAATGGATGCCTATAACTCCAAAATTAGACCTCTTGGTGGCTATTTTTATCCATAACATGCCATATTTTTCATATGTCATAAATCAGGTATGAATTTGTCATACTTTCATAGAATCTTCCAGCATTTGTTGTCATAGAGTGCATAGAATCTCCTTCCAAGTGGCATACCTTGTCTTCTAGTCTCTTCCTCTTCCATGGGAGTGACCCTCCTTTACCAGTTCAAATTCCTTGGATCATTTTATGATATTTTACACAACATAACCATACAATAATGTTACATTACCCATTTGTTCAAATTTGGATGAATGTCATGCCAAGTGTGCGGGGAATCTAGTCACCCAAAGGTTCCACAAGCTTCCAAGTGTCTTCATGAATGCATGCCACATTATTTTCTTAGAATTTATCATTTATTTGACCCAATTAAATTTGAATATGGTAAACTAAAGTTCTTTTGGGTCCCATATCCCCTTATTACAAAATTTATGTCTCCATCTCAACCTGGGGAACTAGTAGGTTGGTGAAGCATTATTTGCAAATAGTATTATTTGGAAATTATTTAATTGGGGACATGAAACTTTTGACAATAATAACATAGAAACTTTTATTTGTCAAAACTTTTACGAGACTCTTTCTTCTTTGCATGGAAATACTTCTTGGGAGAAAAGGGTTTTCTCACCGATGCTTACTAGTTGATCCTTCGATTGTGAGATCTTTGTGAAGAAGGAGGCTACGGTCTCATCTCTTTCCATATTCATGTTGCACAAATTTATCTTCAAATCCATATTTTGAGTAGGGGACTTCTTCTCATAAAGATTTGTGAGTGTGTCAAAACACTCCTTTTTCGTCTTCAATGGTGTGATCACTGTCATGATATTGTCCTCGATAGAGTCATATATGATCCTCTTTTCCTTTGTTTGATTCTGTTTGTAGTTGGTTCTTCTTGCATCTATAGTGGGATATTTGATCACAGAGGTCACAAAAGAATCAAGCATTCTCTTCAAGGATATTGATCACCCTCACCTTCCATGTGTTGAAGTTAGATGTTCCTTTGAGTCAATCTTCCAGTTGGACAGATATTGATGCCATTGCTTCAAGCTCTTTCTCAATGCTTCAATATCTACAGAGGCTTAGAGTGTTTGCACAAAACTAAGCTCTTGCACTCCCTTGCTATAATACCATATCAATGTTTGAGTAATAAACAAAGATTCTTGAGATTTAAAACTTTTAATCTACAATTACAGTGCATATATATCTCATAAAAAATTCATACACACAATCATTCAATCCATAAGACACATTATGTACCCTAGGAAAACCATCCAAATTCGGAGGATGAAAAACCCAACAATACTTTGAGTATGATAGATAATCGACAAAGAATGATTACAACACAATAGAATATTTACTGATAAGAGAGCACAAGAGAATAGAGATCATATGGAACATTGTAATGGTCTTTCCAAGTGCATAGCACTTTAATAACAAGATAAATTTAGTCATACAAAGAAGGTAGTAAATGGTTGCATGCTTTTGTGCACTAGTAACGCTATTAACACTGTCAAGATTGTTTCACCTTCAACCTTGTGCCCTTTCTAACTTGGTGCCAATTTGTCACCTCATAATTATCTCCCACACTGAAGATGTGTGCCCTCCATTAATTCACTAGTGTTAACTACCTCTAACTTAGTTGTTAACTGATTGAAATGAATTGAACTGAATGTAATTGAACAAAACTAAATGTAACTGAACTGAACTGAACATAACTGAATGTAACTGGACTGAACTAAACATAACTGAATGTAACTGAACTGGACTAAATTGAACATAACTGAACTGAATTGAACATAACTGAATTTAACTAGTGCTTCACCATTATGGTCATCTTCAACAACCAAATTGCATAAATTAAGGAGTTTATTTCTTAATTAATTGAAATTTGCTTATGATAACTAAGACTCAACTGATGTCTTATTAATTTGAGTTCACTTGGAGGCATACATGGGAAATTCGAATTCCCTCTTTATCTCTGTGCTAATCTCATTTATCATTAATTAATATTACATGGTCCATATGTGTTTAATTAATTAATCATCTATATCATATCATACTCGTAATAATTGTTCTAAACCTATGATCATATGTATTACCCCAGGTCATATAGTCATATGCTAAAGTAAATCACTCTAGGGGTAGCTAATCCCTAAAGGAAGCTTGTAGCATCTGGTGACCATGACTAGCCATACATCTCATAGTATATTGTCAAGACTTAATACAGAATAAGTCATGTGGTATTTGCACAACACAAGACCCTGAAATTAATACAACATAAGTTCCGTACTTGATATAACACAAGTTTTCGACCTTAATACAACATAAGGCCATGATATTAATACAACATAAGGTCCCAGTAGAAGCATCTCTCCATAAAAGGAATTGATACAACACAAGGTCCTAACATAATACAACATAAGCTCTTTAACTTAATACAACATAAGTTAGTGAACCGAATACAACATAAGTTCCATGGGAAGATATGAACCTAATACGACATAGATTCTAGACTTGATACAACACAAGTCTCATGGGAATGACTTCCGAAGCTATACTTTCAACACTTTTGAGAAGGTAGATATTGGATATGGTTGGGGTCACTTAGGAGGGAATCCATTCAATAAAAACAAAAAAGATCAAGGCGTTGGTGCTAAAATTGGGCCTTACCAAGGCATATGATTAGGTTAATCATCCTTTTCTTAGAATGGTGTCGCTAAAGATTGGCCTCCCTCTAAGGTTCACATATTGGATCATGGCCTGTGTAGACTTGAAAAAATTCTCAGTCTTGGTTAATGGGGATCCATCTGTATTTTTTAGTAGTTTGAGGGGTCTAAGATAGAGTTTCCCCTTATCTCCCCTCCTATTTCTATTGACTATTGAAGGTTTACATAGGCTTATTGAGAAGGATAAAGTGGAAGGGAAGGTTGTGGGGGTCAAACTATCAAATAATTATAGTATTTCCCATCTACTTGTTGTGGATGATGTCCTGCTCTTTGGTAAGGATACATATTTGGAGTGGTGGGTCTATAAGGAAATTTTGTGCTTATTCTATAAGCTACATGAATGGCCATTAACAAATAGAAGTTTGTCCTTCTGGAAAATTTGATGGAGGAAAAAATGATCAGATAGTTAGAATTTTCACTATAATTTGTTCCCTATTGAATATGGTTTTAAGTACTTGGGGTAATTTCCCAACCCTAATCAATAACCAAAGCTGACTAGAGGTGGTTACTAAATAGGTGAAAAAGAAGTTGGGGAGATGGCCATATTGGTGGCTCTTCCTTTGGGGGTAGACTCAAACTCATAAAGTCAGTATTGGTAAATATCATGATCTTTTGGCTCTCACTAGATTGGGTTCCCAAAGCTATTCTGGAGCATATTAGGAGGTTTTGTTTTTTCCTTCTTTTTCTAGGAAACAAGAATAAGGGGTTCTATCATTGGGTGAAGTGGAAATAATTTCTTCCCCTAAATGGGAAAGGGGTTAGGGCCTAAAAATATATGTTTGGTCATGCCCTGGTTTCAAAAATGTTTATGGTGGGATTTGTTCATTGGTGGTATTGGGGGTGAGGTTATACACAACAAATACTTGAGACATATCCTGTAGAGGATTGGTGCAGAGTTGGCAACCTCTTGATAAAAGGGGATTCAAATATCTGGATGGGTTTGTCCAAAGAATTTCATGTCATTGGGAATTGGCTCATATGGCAGGTGGGAAGTGGTGGGAGCGTTAAACTAGGCCTGGATCAGGCCTTTATTGGAGGGGCCTATTTATACAAGATTTTCGATCCCATAGTGAGAGAGATTAAGGAAAAAGGTTATCAATACCTCTCTTAGGTCTCGAAACAGGGTAGATATTTGTTTTATATTATAGGGTGGTGTCATTGTAGTGAATTGGGTATCCAAGAATGTTATTAAGATGAGTGGGATCTGTATACCAGGTCTCTACAAAAATGTGGTATTTTCCTCATAGACAAGTAAGACTCCTTATCATGGTCTTGGAATGAGGCATAAGGTATTATCACAACAAAAATTGCATATGAATCTCTCTTTTTCCTCTTGGCTTCGTAGGTATATGAATGGTAGTATAGCATGATTTGGAAATGGAAGTTCCCATTGAAAATAAATTTATTTGTATAACTTGTATTGGAGAACAAGACACTTTCCAAGGATAATATGGTAAAGAGAAGGACCATTGGGCCCAATATTTTTGTTTTTTGTTTACAGGGCACTGAAAACATAGATCACATTCTTGTAAAGTGCATATTTGTGTCGCTGATTTGGAGAAGGGTTAATTTTTTTTTAAGATTGTTGGGAATTGGGAAACTATTTCATTTGGGACCAGTTTCAATGCTTGGATTGTTTTAGTTTCGACTTGTAAAACTCTTGTTGAGGAATCTCTTAACCTTGAACTATTGAATAGAATGAAAATAAAAGAAGGGAACATTATTCCAAGATAAGGTGTGGTGTCTAAAGACACTGTTTAAACACAAATACTTAGGATGAGAACTTCAAAATGCATAATGAATATGGAATACATATCAAATTGCAATTGCCATATTAGTCAACCCAAATGGTCTCCTATTTATAGTTTTTATATCTAACCAACTTCCAAGAAGTAAGGAGGATCTGATCCACAAATAGGAGGTGTTGGGATAAACTATTTTCACACAATTCACAACATCGCAAATTTTAGTCAGTTGTTGTAATCGCACCAACCACGTCCATTCCAAGCATTTAATCCCCTTTTCAATCGATTGTTCAACTTCCCTACTAACTCTAGTCAACTACTGTGCTAGTCTCTTGTCGTCTAACACTGATTGTATCCAAAATATACAGAGGTGTGATGAACCACCAAGACCTTAGGTTCCAACGCCCCCCCATAAACACAACACATTGGATATTCAATAGGTCAAATTAATTATTCTGAACACCCCCTACCCCATAATTACGGCTTCCTAAATCCCAATCATAGCCTGAAGTTTAAAAAACTTGGCCTTTGGTAAAGATTCATAAAGATATCAACTACCTGATCATTTATTCTACAATAAAGAAGTGAGACAACATTATCATGTACCGAGTATCTCAAATAATGAACATGAAGTTTAACGTGCTTCATCTTTCTATGAGCAACATGATTATCAACAACTTGAATAACACTCTGATTATCATAGTAAATAATGGTAGAAGCATGAATAGGAAATCCAATCTCATTGAGAAGCTGAAGGATCCATACTTCCTGTGTAGCTGCATTGACAACACCACAATACTCAACTCCTATATTCAAAAGAGAGACTACATTCTTCTTTTTACACAACTAAACCAAGGGTCCAAATCTTAGCCGAAACACATAGCCAAAAGTGGACTTTCAGTCATCAATTTTTCCACCCGAGTCAAAATCAACATGCCCAACTAATGGGTCAGTACTATTACAATACTTAATGCCATATTGATAAGTACCTTTAATGTAACACATAACTCTCTTTGCATCCTTCCACTAAATTTTGCGAGGATCCTATGAACCTAGAAACCACACTAAAAGAAAATGAGAGATCTAACTAAGTGTGTGTCAAATAAATCAAGCTACTGACCAACTATAGAAAAAGATTGGCATCTACTCGTGGAGAGTCACAATATTTCAATAGATTCCCTCCCAAATGATAAGGTGTAGCACATGACTTACAATCATCCATCTTGAATCATTTCAAAATATCCAAGAAATATTTGGGTTGAGAAAGAAAGATACTATAATCCATTTGCAAAACTTGAATGTCGAGAAAGAAATGTAAAAGACCAAGGTCATTCATCTCAAAGGCATCTACAAGTTGTTTCTTCAAACCCATAATAATATTTACTTTATTTCTAGTTACGACTAAATCATTAACATACAAGGCCACACTCAAGGTATCACCATGACCATGTAATACATAAATATTGTGGTCAAATCCACAACGTTTGAAGCCAGTATTGAAAAAAAAGATCCATCTTTTCATATCAAGCACAAGGTGCTTTTTTCAATCCATACACCGACTTCTTAAGTAAATAAAAAAGGCTAGAATATGTCATGAAGCCAAGACGTTGTTCCATATATATTTATTCAGACAAATATCCATGAAAAAACACACTTTTAACATCCATCTAATGAAGCTCCCATGCAAATCGAGTAGCAAGAGAAAGTATTGGTCATACAGAGTTCATATTTCTGATAGGAGCAAAGTTTCTAGTGTAGTCGATGCTTTCTTGATAACAAAATCCTTTTTCGACCAAACGAGCCTTATGGCATTCAACAACACTCTTAGAGGTAAATCTGGTCTTATAGACCCATCCAAATTTCATGGCATTCCTTCCTTGTGGCTAGTGAACAAGTTCCCATGTCTAATTTTTTTTCAAGGAATCAGTTTCAATAGACTCAACAACTTCCCATTGGGGTACACCTTGAGAATCAACATATATATCTGGATCACAGGTTTCAAGTACACATACCATCAAGGAAACACTACCACATTTTCTCTGACTACAAGTCTGCTAACCAATACTAGTATTTCCATCATCTGATCCAACAACTTCAATCATCTTAACAACCTGTCGAGGTAAGAAAGTCATCGATGATTTAGGTCGACTATCAACATTTGGGGGAGGCAAAGGAGTTGGAATGTCCACTCCAGTAGTCACAATAGAATGACTACTAGTTTTCTCTAGAACATAATTCATTCATCCAGTTGGAAATCCATAGACAGGTATAGTCGATCTAGATTCTTCAAGAATGTCAAATGGATCCCTTTTCATTGGACTAGAGGAGGAATTCAACAAATTATTTATTGAATTCTTCTCATCAAATTTCACACATATACTTAATATGATATGATGTTTAATAGGGTCAAACAATCTATAGTATTTTGACTGATCATAGAATCCCATCATGATGCATATGGCTCTTTGCATCCAATTTCTTTATGCAGTCGCCACTGCTATGTGCCCAAGCGACACATCCAAAATTTTTGCAGTGTTCGACATAGGGTTTCCTACCGTTCCACTTCTTGACTAGAGTAGTGTAAATAATGTCTCTAGTCATCACAAGGTTCAGGACATAATTTGAGTAGTAAACAACTTCTGCCAATTTTTTTGTCGAAATGTCTTTGGTTTGTAGTAGGCATCTAGCTATTTCTACCAAAGTCTGATTTTTCCTCTCTACGACGCCATTTTGTTGAGGGGTGTGAGGGAAAGATATCTACTAAGAGATAAAATTCTGCAAGAGATATTCTTGAAATAGTCGGCTCACATATTCACCACCATTATCTAATCTCAAACATTTAATGGGTCGACCAGTCCTTTTCAGTTAGTGCTCTAAATTCCTTAAATATTTCAAGGACTTGACTCTTATTCTTCAAGAAATAAACCCATGTAAATCGAGAAAAATCATCAATAAAGGTCAAAATATACTTCCTACTAGCTAATGAGGGTTCGTTCATGCAACAAAAATCACTTTGAATAAGCTCAAGTCATCCCTGTGCAAGCCATTATTTCCTTGAATCAAAGGGTTCTTGATGATGCTTCCTAAGCATACATCATTTACAAACTCCATCGGGTGAAACAATATTTGGGAGAACAGTAACCATAATATGAGTTACCATCATCTTCATACTTTGAAATTTTAGACAACCAAGTCGTTCATGCCAAATTTTGCTTCTATCGTCAGTTTGAGCGATGAGTGCAGTTGGCCCAGTCACCTTGGAAAAATTCATTGGAGAACCACAGAACCTATAAATTCTGTATTTGGGATCCAACATCCCTGAAGCAATAGTTCCCCCCCAAGCCTCAAATCCTTTACAATAAATCAATCTAACCAAAACTCAATAGTCTTCTTGGTCTTCATCAATCGAGAAACCAACAGCAAGTTTGCACATACGCTCGGTAATTTGATAAACATTTATATGTGACCATGATGGCATTTGACATCTCGATTTCCAGTGATAGAGAGGTTGTAATCATCGACGACATAAATATTCTCTTCAAGAGCACCACTTAAGGAAGAGAACAAAGAAGCATCCTTTGCCATATGATGAGTACATCTAAAGTCCACTATCCATTTGAGCTTATTGGTGTGGGAATGTAATTACTAGGAAGTGCAGAGAGAGTTCAGGTATAATTTTTAGGAGTTCAATTAGTCAACTGTCCAGTCGATGCATTATCCTCAAGGTGCTTGACCTTTCCTTCTGAATCCGCATCTTCTTCCAACAATTCTTCTCAACATGTCCCATTTTTGCACAATACCGACATGATTTTTGTTTACGATCCTTCTTTGTTGTCAATGACTCTTAGGTTTTCCCTTCTAAAGATTGGTCGATACATTCAGGATGGTGATCCTACCAACCACAGTCCTTAATATTTGGCTTGGCCTTTCTTTTCAACATGTGAGCCTGGTTTTTTCCACCAAGCTCCCCTTCTTCAAGAAACTTCTGTTGGTCCTTAATCAACAGATCACAGAATGTATCAAAGGTAAAATCCTTACCATCTTTCTTGCATGACATCCAATTTTCCAAAAGGAGGAGCAAAAGACATCATATGGTGTCTCATTAAAACCATCTCAATGATCTATCCATCCTTCTTCAGAAAATCCTTGCCACATTCACCCAATTTTAGTTATAGCTCCTTAATATGAGCTAAATAGTCATCGATCCGATCAAAGGAGAGAGGTTCAAGAGAGATCAACTCTTTCTCTGTCTACATCATGTCACCTTCATTTATCTTAATGAACATGGTCTTTATCTTGTTCCAAATGGCATGAGGACAATCGATCCCACTTGTATGAAAGCAAATTTCCCTCCAGATGTAGGTCATGATAACACCCACAACTTCATCCTTCTTTACGTCAATGGAAAACTTAACTTCGACATCTATCGAGTCAGCATTAGCAGTGTTTTCCAACTTCCTTACTCTTTTACTCTTCAACAAGGTATCCATATATGTACCCTAGATTGCATAATTGTGTCTATTGAGAACAATAGGTTCTATCTTGGAAGCCATCCTTCTGATTTAAGAGATCTTATCAAGGTTCAAAGAGAGATATTAATCAACAAATCTTCCGCTTGGAGTCAATCGACCCTAGATTTGACTCAGCACAATTTGTAGAAAATAAGACTTAGGTCAAAACCATGAGCTTTGATACCATGTTGGGGAACCTCTTAACCTTAAACTATTGAACGTAATGAAAAGAAAAGAAGGGAAAAGCATTCCAAGATAAGAGGTGGCGTCTAAAGACATCATTGAAGCACTTAAGCACAAAGAATTATGATCAAAACATCACAATGCATAATGAGTATGGAAGACATCTCAAATTGTAATCTCTATATTAGACAACCTAGAAGGTCTCCTATTTATAGTTTCCATATCTAACTAACTCCCACGAAGTACGAAGCATGTAGTCCACAAATAGGGGTCATTGGGCTTAACCATTTCCGCAAAATCTGCAATGTCCCAATGTTTAGTTAGTAGTTGTAGTCACGTCGGCCACGGTCATGACAACCTTTCAATCGTATGTTCAACCAGCTGTTCAGTTGTTCTATCGACTCTATTTGACTGCTACACTAGTCGCTTGTCGACTAATGACTGATTGTCTCTAGAATATCCAGAGGTGTGGTGAACCACCAAGACCTTAGATTGCAACAACTCTCTCATGTTTCTTCGTGTGAGCTATTTAGAATATGAGAAATATAATTATTTGTTATAATGATAAGATGAATGAGCATACAATGGTCTTTTATATTATTGGTGCTTTCTGGGAATGGTCTTCATTGACCCCTACACCTAAAGACAAAACTCCATTCGTTCTGTCTTTTAAGACAAGCCTTCTAGTCAGTTTTTTTTATGAGGCTTCTCAATCCAATCAGAAAAAAGAAGGAGTCGGTAAGCTCCTATTACTAGAATTGGGGACGAAGTAAGAATATGGTTGAGGTGCAATCCCAGTGCCAACACGAGGGAAAAATTATTGAGACTCTAGGGGCCTTTATATGTTGCACATGGAAGATCTGTCTCCAAATTAGTAATTGCAGGAGATTCAGAGGTGATCATCGATGGGCTAGGGGTCGCTATTCTTTACATGTTAACATTCTAGAATGGTGCAAAAAGAGGATTAGGAGATTACAAGAGACATTCTTGGATATTTCATTCCTCTACATCTTTAATAGGTTCAATGGAGAAGCCGACACATTGTCCAAGCTAGATTCAAACCTCCCTTCAGGCCAAATTAACATACAAGTGGAGAACCATGGCTCATAGTTTAAGATTTTCTCCATAATTTGTTTAGATTCGAACCTCGAACCTCCCTTCAGGCCATATTAACATACAAGAGGAGAACCATGGCTCATAGTCTAAGATTTTCTCCAGAAGATTTTCTCCAGAATTTGTTTTTGAATTGAGTCATGGATGGTGACGTTTAAAAAAAATATGTTTCTTTGGATTTGTGGACTCTCATTTTGTTTATGGAGGTAGGATGGTAATGCACACTGTACATATATACAGTCCAACTATTAGTGTCGGTTAGTTTATTGGAACTAATACAACATTTGGAAGAGTGGCTACTTGGATTTAAAAGAGGATTTCTCCTTTTGTCTGTTTAGTTGGTCATGATAGCAATAGAGTAAGTGTCATATCACAGTACCGTGCTTTGGAATATGAATACCCTTCCTTGCTTATTACGTCAATACCTTTTCTGTGGAGGCAACACAAATTGCTTATCACGTCAATAACCCAAAAAAAGCAACACAACACACCGTGCTACAACTGCCCCAACAGACAAACAAATAACCTGTCCACGGTCACGGATCCTCCAAATTCATCTCTATCGACGAAACTTTTATGGGGCCCACGGAGTGGACCCCCTGACTTGATAGGTACCAAACCCAACAACATGGTCGACCCGGCTGCTGCACAAACGAACGACCACTAAACATCTAAATGGAGGCGAACAACGTGATAACCATTTATTTTTATGAAACCAGCACAACGTTTATGCACACTACCGCTGGTTTCCTGGCAATTTTGTAAAATGTAGATGAGGGTTTGTACTATGAATCAATGTGGCTTCAAAGAGGGTTTGGTCGCGATGTTTATGGGAAAATATTTAGTCACTAACTCCACTTATAGAATCCTACAAACGGAAAAGGTTGATGAATCCGCGATGGCTTTTAATGGGGAGATGATTATGAATACAACAAATTCCACAGCATCTTTCTCATGTCACAACCGTAATGTCAAAGCCAGTACGATTGCAGGATTCATCTTATCAATCCAATCCAATCCAATCCAAACCAGAGGAGTTTTAAAGCATCACATGCAACTCACACGAAGCAAAGCATATTCCATTGAATGTATACTTGCAAGTTGCAGGATCTCTAGGGGAAGCCCAGGTCTGTAGATTTCAATTCTATGGCCAATACCTGAAGTAGTTTTGAAATATTGAAATCTGCAAATCTGGGGTTCCCCTTGAGATTAATATAGTTTTGTGGTCTCTGATCATCCTTGCTGGTCATCTACAATACTGTTGATTATAGTATGTATATAACGGTGCATTCACAGCAGCGAGCATAAAGCATATAATATATCATATATGTGTTTATCAGTTATCACAGTATGAGAATTTGGCTTTCAGTCTTATCTCAGATTTTGTAATTCATGTCATTCTTAGAGTGTTTTCGAATATATGTTAACTTAGTCATTATTCATGTTGTCAATCTCTAATTTGTCCTGTACATTAATATCGTTTCACTGCATTCAGCCAGAGGATGGAGTCGATGATTTCTATGTTGTATTTTTGAATGTATATTCATTTACTGGTATCGGTATGATTTAACAGATTATGGCCTGCCATTGTGATTATATGTTTTACTATGCTAGTAATATCCGTAGGTGTGCACAAGTTATTGCACGGGCGATTATAATGATATTGTGACATGTGCAGAATCGCAGATTACCATTTGGCAAAGCAAATGGTTTCTTGCAAACTTACAATCACTGCCTTCTTCTGGTTCAGTTTCCCAAATATATGGAAGCACCGTCAAGTGTTTTTCACTGGGTTCACGTGAGATATGCAGGAATTGAGGGTGAATACAGGTAATTTAAAGATGAACCTGACGTGAAGAAGCAGCATTATGTTGGCAATTTAATATATATAAAGCATGTGAATGCTAACAGATTATGAATATTCAAGATTTAAAAAAAATGAACATTTGCAACATGAGCCATTGCCCATTCTATTTGGTATAAAAGAGAGTAACAGAAACTGTGTCAATATCTTGGGTGAGAAAATGTGATTAAATCTCGATACATTTACTATGTCAATTATGTCAATTCAGGTTGAGTTCTCTTTACCTGGTTTTCAAGGTTGAGTTCTCTCTATCTGGTATTGAAAACAAGGATATGAAAAGTATAAACAGAAAAAATTAACAGGTTGATTTCTCTTTACCTGGTTTTCAAGGTTGAGTTCTCTCTATCTGGTATTAAAAACAAATCTGGTATTAAAAACAAAGAGATGAAAAGTATAAACAGAATAACAAAAGATGACAAGTATAAACAGAGAAGAATGTGTATGTCACTATGAGAACTTTGCAAATAAAGAAAAATTGAAAAGGTGTATATGATGACACATTGTTCCATCCTATGCATTAAGAAGAAGTAAGTTAGAAGCAGTACTCCTTCAACGTGAATATTTGACTAGTTATGTAACTTGTTGAATCTCTCTACAAATACAAAATACAGTTTTATTAGGAAGGTTTTAGAACAGCACTAAAAAATAAGTATATTGCAAGTTGAGTTATAAAATAAGTATATTGCAAGTTGAGGCATTTATGAGACAGTGAACATCAAACCTGCAAATGTAATTGTATATTTAGTAATTTTTGGTCCATATCTCTTACATAGAAGATATTGTATTCATTTGAAAAAAAAATCATACAATTTTATGCATTGAAGTGTTGTAGCGATCATTTTTATTTTTGGTTTTGGGCTTCTGTGCATACTTTATTTGGTTCAATTGCCTTATTGATCACATGCAATTTGGAAGGATGAAAAACTTTGTGGTTAGGAAATCAAATATTTTCATTAAACCTAAGGTTCAGATTTCACATATAACTTAATCTTTAATATCATATCATTGCATTGTAAAAATTGTACATATATAACACAAAATAGCGAGAGTGCAAATAGATGTATATTATTTAGAAATTTTCATGTGTCACATAAATATAGCCA
>LPNX010810769.1:206315-218807 GCA_001517045.1 Pseudotsuga menziesii | reverse complement strand
TGGGACTACCACTCAAGAGGTCCCTTTCCAAGGTGTACCTTTTGTATTCCCTCCAAGTGAAGGTATTGGTCCTCCCTTTATTGCCACTCTAAATATTCCTATATTAACTATAGGATTACCGGTCTGGCTTTTTAATCCGGTAATTCCTGTTACACCTAATGTCTCAAATGTCACCTCTCCTCCGGGAGAGGATCGACCTCAACCTAATCCTACTCCTTCTTTGTCGGTTGTGGCTTCACCCCTTTCTTCTTCTTCGCTTGACCAAAGCTTTGTGGTTAGTAGTCATGTGGGTAAGAAGAAGAAGAAAGGGAAGAGTAAAAAGAAGAAGGATAAGAAAGAGAAAAAGAAGCAACCATCTGCTCTTATTAGTGCTCATTCTAAGAGAACACTTGAAAAATGCAAGTTCCCTTATAAGCTTTGCAAGGGGGACCACCTTATTAAGGAGTGTCCCGGTCTCTCCCGTGTACAAGATGAGTGGTCCAAAAGGTCCAAACCGTCTGTGTCATCAACCTCTGATAATTATGTTGACGATACTCCCTCAACCAGTGACCCATTGGTAAAAGGTCATAAGGGTAAAGTCTTGTATCCATGTTTCATATGCAAGGCTATGCATTGTACTTTTCTTTGTCCAAGCATGGACGAAGCTTCATGTTGGTTGGAAAATATTATTGATCATCAACAGGTGATTCCAACAAGTGATAGTAAGTTATCCCTCAATCCCCCACTGGTTGACCAAGTGGTCGATTCAGATTTATCTGTGGTTGATCCCACTCTTCCTTCGGAGAGTGAAGTTAAAGTGGTCGAGTTCGTGTCATTTCCACCCGATCCCACTCTTTCATCAGAGAGTGTTAAGACTGAATTAGTCTCTTTGACCAAATATTTGTCTTGTTCTTCTCTTCCAGTAGAGAATGAACTCAAACCTGCTGAATTTTTTATGCTTCGTTCAAATTGTTCTTGACAAGAGGAAATGTTGTTTATTTCGATAGAATCCTCTCCAAGTAATGAGGTTATTTCCTTTGACTATAGTAACCTAACAGAGTCTCGTCTTCATTCAAGTGTTCCTTTCTAGATAGTTGTGAATGTTAGTGCTAGGCGGATACTTCTCACTATTGTTAACGAAGGGGCTTCTGTTAGTATTCTATCCTCAACTGCTTGGCAAGCTTTAGGCTCTCCTCAACTTGTGCCATCCACCGATCAAATACTGGCTTTTAATCGAATACCTACCGCACCTTTAGGGACCCTTCCTTATTTACCTATTACATTAGGAGGGAAAAATGTCTACATTGATGTTATGGTGGTCCAAGGTCCTTTAGATTTCAATCTGCTCCTTGGACGTGATTATGTTTATGCCATGAAAACCATAGTGTCCACACTTTTTAGAGTGATGTATTTTCCCCATGATGGGAAGATTGTGACTATTGATCAACTTTCTTTTGTTACACCTGACCATCGCATTACTCCTAGTAATTAGACTACCCTGAATGTGTCACATGCTCTTGTGGTTCCTTCCCCTTCTTCTAGTTAGCTTCTTCCCATCATAGGTAAAATGGGGGGCATGGCTTCAGCCTCTGGACCTCATACTGGAGCTAAGCCGCTAGCTTTTATGTAATGGAGGAAACCTACCAACCTCTAGATATCATGTTGGATAGGAGCAGGTTTTAAAGCATAGTTTACGCTTTTGGTTTCAAGCTTGCATAAAAATGAAACCATGTTTTGAGAAAAGTTCCCATTATATGTCAAGCTCGTTAAAAAATGAAATAGCACCTGACCATCATGCCAGTTTTTTCGAAGCATAGTTTACGCTTTTGGTTTCAAGCTTGCATAAAAATGAAACCATGTTTTGAGCAAAGTTCCCATTCTATGTCAAGCTCGTTAAAAAATGAAATAGATCTCCTCAAGCATAGTTTACCCTTTTGGTTTCAAGCTTGCATAAAAATGAAACCATGTTGAGAGCATAGTTTACCCTTTGGTTTCAAGCTCGTTAAAAAATAAAACCACTCCTTAAGCATAGTTTACGCTTTTGGTTTCAAGCTTGCATAAAAATGAAACCATGTTCTGAGAAAAGTTCTTATTCTGTGTCAAGCTCGTTAAAAAATGAAATAGCACCTGACCATCATGTCAGTTTTCCCTAAGCAAAGTTCCCATTCTATGTCAAGCTCATTAAAAAATGAAATGGATCTCCTTAAGCATAGTTTAGCTTTTGGTTTCAAGTTTGCATAAAAATGAAATCATGTTCCAAGCATAGTTACCTTCTGTTTCAAGTTTGTGTAAAAATGAAACAGATCCCCTTCCCTTGAGTCGAGTCTTCACTTTAGTGTTAGAACTTGAACCTTCTTTTCACTTGCCTAGTTCTTGTTCTTCCTACCCCCCTGGTGAACATTTTCACATTAGTAACCAGGTTTTTTAGGTTGGGTATGGAAGAATAATCATATGACGAAACGAACCTTGGGGGCATGTTGAGCCCTTAGCAACCACGCTAAGGGTAAGCTTCACTAGCAATCATGCTGGGGGAAAGATTCCAACCTCTGTATACCATGTTAATGGGATTTTTCAAGCATAAGTTTACCTATTGGTTTCAAGCTTGCGAAAAAATGAAACCAATCCTTGAGCATTCTTTCAACTGATCTTCAAGCTCGTTAAAAACAGTAAGATGGTGTTGAGCTTACTTTTCATTTTTCATGCTATGGTTAAAACATGAAAAGTGGTTTGAGCTTAGTTTATTACTTTTTCGTGCTCTGGATTCAAACATGAAAAATTCTAATGGAGTTCTCTTTAAACTCTTTTCAGGCTCCCTAAATACGAAAAGATCGTCGAGCGATCTTGTCTTCTTCACGCTCGTTAAAGTATTTGAAGAGTCGTCCGTATGACGATAGGTTATCTCTTTTTTGGTTCGGATAGGACTATTTACGAAAAAGGATCACTCCAGCCAATCATGACTGGAAGAGTTCTCTAAGGTATGATTTTACACTTTTTCAGGCCTTAGAGACTAAATCATATGAAAAAGGACCCCTTTGGAGTCTTCTTTTGTATTCGTTTAGAATCTCTAAACATGAACGATACCGATTTTTCTTTCGGTGGACTCGTTAAATTAAACATTGAAAGACCCATTTTGGGAATGAACCCCTCCTCTCTCAGGTTCGTAAAACATATGAGACTGGACTTGTCTTCCGACAAGCTATATCTAGTGTTTGTTACCCTCTTTGAACTCGTAAAACCAAAAAGAGGCACTCATCAATCATGATGGGGGAAATGGGAAGGGAATCATTTTGTAAATAATTGCAGTTGTTTGTCATTACCTTTGAACATGGCACTTGTCTGCACAATCATGTCAGTCAATTGGGTATTCAGCTGACCTCCGTAACAGTCCACTTTCATGAGTCGTGTCAATCCTTTGAGTCTTTCAAAAGAATGCATTGTCCACTGTCACATTGTGTGTCTGTCCTGTCTAGTCATGCTGCTAAGTCATTTTGTCGTGCCGCCCGATGTTTAAGGGGAATTTGAAGAAGTTTTAGCTGTACAGTCTACACAGTCTTTGTGTCAGTATCTTTGAGTCAATCATATGGTTACTACATTCACATCATTCCAGAACTATGTTCCGAGTTTCATTTCGTCAATGTGGGACTCATCATGGCCCTCCTTCGACAAGACTATTCCCGTCGACATCAGCTCAATATCCGGGAAATAGTCTTAGAAACAATATTTAGTACCTAGAGATCTGTATGCCTTAATGGTAGTATCTCTCACTCTCGACATAGGTTCACATCATTGACCTTTGATCGATAGAATCGACTGGGTGTTTGACATCAGGACATCTATTCGCACTCAATATATTGTACTAAGGTACCTTGGGAATCATTGACATTAATGGTGATCTCCCTCGTACTTGTTAACGGTTCACATCATTGGCCGGTAATCAAGTGGTTCCTACCATGTTTGACTTCAGATCATTGTAATCACATGAATAGAATCGTACTTTGTGGAAGACGAGACGAAGACCCTGGGTATTTGTTTAAAGCGCTCATTGCTTTTTCCCCAGGTTGTGATGGAGTTTTGTATATCTAGCATGGATCCACATTTGTATGGTCGTGGCTATGCTCAAATTTGTGTCTGTATGACATAGATATACGTTGTATGTCTGGTAGCTATGTCCAAGTTTGAGTCCTCTATCACATGGATCTACAAAGTATTCTAGTAGCCATGCTTGTTTATTCCTCTCATGGATCTGCCTTGTATTGGTTTGCAGTTATGAGTTTGGTTACTTGTGTCTATGAGTCAACATACCGATGTACTACAGATGCCTACTTGACAACATACTCCGATCGAGCTGAAATTTTCATCTCTTGATGACGACTTGTTCTCAAAGCTCTCGTCTATCGTATCCCTCTAAGAATCATTCTTTGGGGGGCATCTTGTTATACCAAAATCCTGTCACCATCATGTGATAAGACATTTGACATACCTACTTGCCCTAAATCCCAGCTTCTGGAGTGGAAAGTAAATGGTTTTTCATCAATCTTTCATACAAATTCCCAGCACCACGCATGCCCCTCTATCCAGGAGCGGTACCCCTATTCATACCGCCCATCATCTGTTACCCATAAGTGGTGCCATCGCTTATTTTCCTTGGTCCATAAGTGGTTATTACCATAGCCGCTCTATCATAAAAGGAGAAATGCGGTACCTTGGGTAAAAAGGGAAAAAGAGAAGTTTCTCAAGGCTTCTAGATGATAAGCCGCGTGTCCTGCCTTATCCCTAATGATGTGGGTTGGTTGAGCTCGAGATCCCTCATCCTAGGATCTTAGAAGCCACCTCATCCACTAATTTCTCAACCTACTCTATCCATTAAAGCCTTATAAATAAGAGCTCATAGCCATGGTTGAGGAGAGAACACTTGAGGTATTGTTATGCTGTTGGATTGACCATTGGCCCAAGATCATTTGGAGAGAGCATAGAGAGCTAGAGTCGGAGCTTTTGGGGATGAGAAGGTCTGGTTTCATGGAGATGCATGTCAACACTAAGGCTTGGTTGTAAACTTCTTCATATTCTTTACTGCAAGTTGATTTCTATCCCACATATGTTGTTGTTGTTGTGATTTCGCATATATGTTGCTAGATTCCTTAGTCACTAGCATAAATTAGTAGATCATATTCTGGTTGCTTTGATATGTTTCATGTTGAGATTAATTGCAGGTATAGTGTCTAGGGAGAGTCTTCAACCTCTGTCCTCTATTTTCTCTAGATTTGAACCATTCAAACCAGTGGAACACCTTGTTGTCCGTAGGAGGTGAAATATTCCAGTTAATAGGTTTCCACTGCTGCAGGTCAATTTCCCTGGCTTACAGAGATGGTGGGGTCATCAATGAATTAATTCATGTCGGGGTCGTTCTTTTCAGTTTGGCCTTAGAGTTCCTTTGTTTTCTGGAAATGGCAGTGGGCTTATCTTTAGTTGGATTGGTTATTGTTTTTTTTCAAAGTGTGTTTGTTGCACTCTTGTTTAAATGCATTCCGAGTTGACCATAGGACTTTTTACAGGCATGGTTCTACAGAGGGTTCGATTTTGTGGTTTGTGTCACATATCCCACTGCCTCTATGAGGGGTCCTCCTCATTTATTTCAAAACAATGAATAGTCACATTTGCTATCATTCATAGTGGGTTGTTCTTGGTTATTGTTTCCCTGTCATCTTTGTTTCCCACGGCGTGGATGTAACACCCTGGTTTTGAGCCCATGGTATTGAAATTGTACATGATGTATATATTGTATGTAAATCATGACAAGGAGCACAAGGCCAATGCTATTCCATCGATTTGGTATTTTGTGTATAGGTGATCAAGCTTGATACCTATGGTATTTTTGTCTGTGTTATAGAGTGGAGCCCTGTGTTGTTGTGTCTCCTTGTGGTTTGTTGTGATGTGCACCCTGGTTTGGGTCCAAACTGTATGCAAGACTTAGGAATGGGATTGATAAACCTACTGTAGAGAGGAGCCTCACAAAAAGATAAGAGTGGCTGGTGAATCTTCTATGCACACCCTAAAGAGCACTGGAATGGAAGGAATAACTCGAGGGACTATGAAGAAGAGAAGGGGATGCTTCCTTGTGTTTGGTGTGTAGGTATTGTGGATGCCAGGCCAGATAGATCTTGTGGAGGTGTCCCTAACTCTTGAATGAGCCACTAGCTAAGTCATTCTACCTTTCTACTGCCTTAACAACCTAATAAATTCAAAGGATATTGGCTTGGCTGACGGCTTGTGAAACCCACTTGTATATTGGCTAGGTTGGGAAGCCTGTGAAACCCAATTGGATATTGGCTTGGCTGAGCATCCTGATAAACCCAACTGTGTGTTGGCTTGGCTAGACAGTCTGATGAGCCCAACCATGTGTTGGCTTAACTGTGTTTGATATGATCTCGCTATGTGTGAGTCTGTTGTTCCCTATTTCCTTATGGAAGTCATACCCATCTCGAGGTTGAAGTTGTGTTGAGATATTAATGAAAAAAAATGGCCTATGGTTGGGTGGAACATTGAAGCGACATAGCTAGTTGCAGGACAACTTCATCTTCAAGATAAGTATTCTATGTTATTCTTATTTATGCAATGTATTTTCTTATGAATGAATTGAATATTATGAATGCTTACTAATGATTTCAGTATATTTTTACTATTGTTAAAAGTCTTGCATTTGCATCTATATATGCCTTGTATGTTTCAATGTATTCTTCTTATGATCATGGAGGTTAGAAGCCTAGTTAACAGATTCAAAAGGAATCTAACTTAATTGTCTTCGAACCCCAGAATCCACCTACGGAAGGCGAAAGGCAGGAGGAAGAAGAGAGAAGTTAAGACAAGGAAGAATGTTTGTTTTCTGCAACCGGAATCCGCTTGTAGAAGGCAGAAAGTGGAAGCGAAAAGTGGTCGAAAATTCAAGGCAGAAAGTGTGTTTTCCACACCCTGGGATCCGCTTGCAGAAGGCAAAAGGAGGGAGGCGAAAAATGGGAAAAAGGTTAAGGTAAAAAGTTAGTTTTCTAATTCCCAAGTTCTGCACTAGAAGGCATAAAGACGAAGTGCAAAATGCAAAAAAGAGGATAAAGGACACCGTGTTTGTGAGTTTTTCGATTCTCAAGTTCCACACTCGAGGGAGGAAAGGCGAAAACATGGATAAAGGATTTCGTCCAAAGTTATGTTTCTGATTCCCAAGTTCCGAAGGTGGAAGGCGGAAGGCGGAAGGCGGAAGGGCAGAAGGAGTAAGGAGGAACATGTTTTGAATGACTCTGTCGCATGCTATGTTTTTGATTCTCAATTCCGCAGCGGAAGGTGGAAAGGGGAATGCGGAAGGTGGAGGGCGGAAAGGACAGGTTCAGTGCGGAAAGGAATTTTGTGTCACAGAATGGATTTGTCAACGGGGGAACGATTACTACAATTATGTTTATGCTTACGCATGAATGTTGAAGAGTGTTTTCACGGCCATGCCCTGTGTTTCAAAAGAAAAACCATGGTTATTTAAGAAAATTGTTAATTCAGCATGATAATCAGGGTATGGGTACGTGACATTGAGGTATTAGAGTGAATGGTTACAACATTAGGCCTAAATGGTCAAGTTACATAGTTGTAGAGAGAAAATTGTAGCAAGACAGAGTGTTATTTAGCAGAACCACTAAATTTAGCTAACCCATCCAAATGTCTTAGGCAGCGCTCGTTAAAGAGTGGACTTCAAATTGACGGTGAACTCAATAACATAAATAGTTTGTGCTCCATAAAGTGACTTTCATACCTCCAATCTTCGAGCATGATATCCAATGGGGAGGGGACACGTCATTTACGCACATTTCCTATCGCACACAACCAAATTTTCTTTGTCCGTGCTAGTTCTCCCAATGAAATCACTACCAACCATTGATATGCTTGGGGATCAACCATGTCCGTTGATATTAATCTCCGTTGTGGTGATTTTCCAATTTCGCAACTCAACGCCTTTTTATCCTCCTCGCTCTTTTATTTTACGAAATTCGCCTTGGGCGTAGATCTAGTTCTACCATGATCTCAACCGTCCACACTTGCAGTGAACAGTCAGTAAGTAATTTTTGAATTCGGATATTGTCTAACAACATGTTTATTAACACATTTTTGCAGAGTCATAGTGTAGATTGGAAAAGTTGGTTTTTGGCTCAGTTATGAGAACCTACAACATGGATGATGCACAGGATCCCTATGGCCATGGGGAAGATGCTATGGGCGAGAGCGCTTGAGTTTGAAATGCTGAGACAAAATCTAACAAAAGGAGATATCAAGATACTCTGCCAGATTTTGCAGCCACCATGAGAAGCCTAAGGGTGGAGATGCAAATTTACAAAGAAGATAATGAACAATGATTAAAGCTCAAGAAGAGCAGAATCAGATGAATGCAACCATGCTTCATATTTTGACAGATATCCTGAGGCATATGAACTCTGGGCATCGGGCTAAAAAATTCCGAAGGAAATAAGAGTAGTGCCAGAAGAAAAAAGGGATATTCTAGTGGATCATTTGACTCTAAGGGATCCACTGGGGGTTCAAGCTCTTCATCTCATAGGGATAAGAGTAAGAGGCATTACCGGAACAACTCACATGATGAGTTTAAGAAGTCAAGTCCACCTACCTTTAATGGTGAGGTAAATAATGGTAAAGAAGCTGAATCTTGGCTTCTTGGGATGAAGAAATATTTCCAAGTCCAAGACTACTATGGAAATATGAAGGAAATAGTATCCATCTTCAATCTGAATGGAAGAGAATCTATATGGTGGGAGCACCTTATGCAAGTGAGAAATATTAATGATAGAAAGATTGTGTGGAAGCAGTTCAAGAAATATTTCAAGCAGAAGTACCTCTATGATAGGTACTATGATGATAAGATCAAGTATTTCCATGAGCTGATATTGGGAGAGCTGACCATGGAAGAGTATGCAAACAAATTCTTGGAGCTATTGAGGTTTGTTAGGTACATAATGGATGATAAAGTGAAAATCCAACATTTTCTGAGTGGGCTACATCAGTCTTACAAATACAGGATTGAGTTTGATGAACCTAGAACTCTAGAAGAGGCTATTAGGAAGGCTAAGTATTGCTATGGTCAGAACAAAGGAAAACCAAATATCCATAAGGCATGGAAGGTCAAGAAGAATGAAAAGTTTGACCAATGGAAGAAAGGTTTCAAACCTTCTCACTTCTAAAATCAATAGATTTAGCCATCAAAATCTATGACTAAGCCAGCTAGAGTGATGGGTGATAGGTCAATAAATCCAAAAGAGACCAGAGAACCTCTCCAGTGTTGTATATGTGGAGAAAACCATATGCGCAGGAATTGTCCACTTGAGAATGGGTATGTAAGGCAATCTCACAACATCCAAGAATCTGAAACTGTGGGTCAAGTAGTAAGGACTATCCCTAGAATTTATGCAGCGCTAGAGGACCTCCAAGAAGATCATCATTCAACTGTGGTTGAAGTTGCAGGTAAGATTGCTGAGCAATATGTTTATGTTTTGATTGACCCTAGATCTACTCAGAGTTATATTACTCCTAGAGTAGTTGAGATTTGTACTTTTAAGAAGTTAAAGCATAGAAAATCATGGTTAGTTCAATTAGCCACTGGAACCAAGAGAAAAGTTAGTGAAGTGGTAGAAAAATGTCCATTAGAGATGGATGGGTTAGTCACCTATGCATACCTAAATGTTCTACCACTTGGTTTCTATGATATTCTCATTGGAATGGATTGAGTAGAAGTGCACAGAGTTAAGCTTGAATGTTACAATAAGACTTTTGAATGCATGGATGAAGAAGGAAACCTAAAGGTTGTAAGAGGAATTCCAAAGGTGATTTATGTTAGGAATATTTCAGCAACGCAGCTGAAGAAATTTTGTCAGAAAGGTTGCAGATTGTATGCAGCTCATCTTTTGGAGGCAACAAAGAATAAAACTCCTGGGTTGGAGGACTGGTGTTGCAGGAATTCAAGTTTTTTTTCCTGATGAAATTCCATGGCTTCCTCCAAAGAGGGACATTGATTTTACAATTGACCTTGTGCCTGGAGTAGCACCAGTGTCCAAGACACCCTACAGGATGAGCACACCATAATTGCTAGATCCAAAGATGCAGTTGCAAGAGTTGTTGGAAAATAAGTATATTAGGCTAAGTGTGTCCCCTTGGGGAGCACCAATTCTATTTGTGAAAAATAAAGATGGTACACTCAGGTTGTGTATTGATTACAAACATTTGAACAAAGTCACTATAAAGAATAAATACCCTTTGCCTTGAATTCATGATATTTTTTTATCAAATGAGAGGAGAAAAGGCATTTTCCAAGATTGAAATTGAGGTCTAGTTACCATCAGGTAAGAATCAAAGATGAATATATTCATAAGACAACCTTCAGAAGAAGGTATGGACACTACAAGTTTGTAGTGGTACCATTTGGTCTCACAAATGCACCAGCTACATTTATGTGCCTTATGAATAGTGTTTTCAGCAAGTATCTGGACAAATTTGTTCTTGTTTTCCTTGATGGCATTCTTTTTTATTCTAAGAATGAGGAAGAGCATGAAGAACATTTGATAATGGTATTGCAATTTCTCAGGTAGCATAAGCTGTATGCAAAGTTGAGCAAATGTGACTTCTATAAACATAGAATTAATTATTTGGGTCACATTATCTCAAAGGAGGGAATATCTGTGGACCCTAAGAAGATTGAAGCCATTATGAATTGACCAACCCCAAGAAATGTGATATATGTGATATCTTTCACAGGACTTGTAGGATATTACAAGAGGTTCATTGAAGGATTATCCAAGGTTGCACATTCAATCACTTATTTGCAAAAGAAGGGGATAAAGTTTGATTGGACACCAAGATGTGAGGAGAGCTTCCAGTAGTTGAAGTTACAAGTTCACCAATTCTGAAAATTGCAGACCTAGAAAACGATTTTGTGGTGTATACCAATGCATGTAATCAAGGACTTGTAGGAGTTCTTATATAAGACAACCACGTGGTATGTTATGAGTCCATAAAGTTGAAGGACCATGAGAGAAACTATGGTACTCATGATTTAGAACTTGCATCCATAGTACATGCTCTCAAGATGTGGAGGCATTACTTAATGGGAAGAAAATTTGAGCTAAGGACAGACCATTGTGGTTTGAAATACTTGTTTGATCAGCCTACTTTAAATGCTAGGAAAGCTAGATGGCTGGAGTTTTTGTGTGAGTTTGATTTTGAAATCAAACACATAAAAGGGAAAGAAAATAAAGTGGTTGATGCACTCAACAGGAAGGTGCATGAAATACATGTGGCATCTCTTAGTATTTTCCAAACAAATTTGAGATAGTAGATTGTTAATCATATTGTTAGAGATGAAATGTATGTGCAGATCAAGGACAAATTGCAGCAACAAAGTCTTGAAAAGAAGTATGAGGGATATAAATTGGAAGAAGATGAACTTCTTACCTATAAGAACATAATTTATATTCCAAACGTAGAAGAATTGAGGAGAATTGTTATGGATGAAATCCATCAAGCTCCATATTCTTGTCACCCAGGATATCAGAAGACAGTTACTACATCCAAAAAGAAATATTTCTAGACATGAATGAAAAACAACATTGCTGAGTATATTTCAAAGTTCATGAAATGCCAGCTGGTGAAGGTCGAGCATCAACACCCAGTAGGTTTGTTGCAGCCTTTGCCAGTTCCAGAATGGAAATGGGAATTTATTTCCATGGATTTTATTATAGGATTGCCAATGACTTGGAGACAACATGATTCCATCATGGTTGTAGTGGAAAAGTTGACAAAGGAATCACATTTTATAGTGACTAAATCCACATATGAGACTGATTCCATTGCATAAATATTCATGAAGGAGACTTTTAGATTGCATGGATTGCCTAATAAAATAGTTTCTGACAGGGATCCCAAGTTTTGGAAGTGTTTGTTTGCATATTTGGGTACCAATTTAAACTTCAACAATTCCTACCATCCTCAGACTGATGGAAAGATAGAGAGAGTGAATCACGTGCTTGAAGACATGCTTCGCATGTATGTGATGGACAAACCATCCAAGTGGGAATATTATTTACACTTGGTAGAATTTTCCTATAATAATGGACAGGAAGCATCATTGGGAATAAGTCCATATGAACCTTTGTATGGAAGAAGGTGTAGGACACCACGACTTGGAATAATCCAGTGAAAAATATTGTGCTTGATCCAGAATTGCTCAAGGAAATGGAGCAAGAGGTTACAAATATCAGGGAGAACCTTAAAGCAACCCAGGATAGACAAAAAAGCTATGCAGATAAGCATAGAGTGCCTAGAGAGTTTAGTGTTTGGGATCATGTTTACCTCAGAGTGAGGCCAAGGAATATTTCCTTGAAGCTTGGAAGTTGTGCCAAGATATCACCTAGATATTGTGGGCCTTTTGAAGTGCTTGAAATAATAGGGCCAGTTGCATATAGACTTGCATTACCTACTAAA
>LPNX010810769.1:184751-206286 GCA_001517045.1 Pseudotsuga menziesii | reverse complement strand
TCATGTTTCTTTGCTTAAGAGATATGTACATGATCCTAACCATGTGATAAATTGGGATGTGATTCAGGTGGAACCCGAGGGAGAGTTCCAAATCGAGCCATTATGCATCCTCGACAGGAAGGTCACAGTGCTCCAGAATCGATTCGTTGGACAGGTATAGATGCAATAGAATCAATATGGTATGGATGAGGCTACATGGAAGCTAGAGGATTCCATACGATTGGCACATCCATTTTTTTCAATTTTGTAAAGAACTAAGGACAGTGCTAATGAAGGGTGAGGGGAATGTAACACCCTAGTTTTGAACCCATGGTATTGAAATTGTACATGATGTATATATTGTATGTAAATCATGGCAAGGAGCTCAAGGCCAAGGTCCTGCCATTGATTTGGTATTTTGTGTATAGGTGATCAAGGTTGATACCTATGGTTCTTGTGATGGTCATGCACAATATGTTTTGGAAACATCATGTAAATACACAATTTAATAAAATACCACAGCAAGCTATGCATTGCAACGTGAAAGAGATGGGGGTATGATTTCACAAGGAATAGAGAAGGTAGTTAGTCATACTCCTGAGCCAATAGGGTGAGACTAGATGTTAATGGGGAAACCCATAAACCCTCAGATACCTTTTTGTCCTTTGTCCTCAATCATTCAATTCTTCTAGAAGAACAGTTGAGGTCGTTAATGTCTTGCGCACAACAAGGCATGGAATTCGGTTTCGTGATTGAGCTTTCCCACAGCCTGCAACCTGCAATCTAGGAAGTCGCATTCTTGCTTTTGACACAAGGAAGCACGTGATGTGTACCTGTCCATCTTTCCTCAGTCGGGGAAGGTTTTGTTGTTCCTCAACGTTCATTGTTCATTCATTCATTCATGATTATTCACCATCCCGCATCGCGAAAGAGCTTTCTCATTGTGGTGCAGCGTGATTCTGTGTTATTCACTCTCTGGAGTCGTGGAATGGGTTGTTCTACAAGTAGTTTCCTTTATCGATATGTTGGTTGCTGAAACATTGTGTTATCCTATGTTACAGAGTGATATGCAAACCCTGTATGTCCGTGTTACATAGTGGAGCCCTGTGTTGTTGTGTCTCCTTATGGTTTGTTGTGATGTGCACCCTGGTTTGCAATACTTAGGAGTGGAAGAGATGAGGAACGGAATTGATAAACCTAGTGCATAAAGGAGTCTCACAAAAAGATAAGAGTGTCTAGTGAGTCTTCTATGCACACCTTGAAGAGCATTGGAAGGGAAGAAATATCCCGAGGGCCCTGTTGAGCAGAGAAGGGGATGCTTCCTTGTGTTGGGTGTGTAGGTACTGTGGATGCCAGGCTAAATAGATATTGTGGAGGTGTACCTAACTCTTGAATGATCCAATAGCTTAGTAATTATACCTTTCCATTGCCTTAGCATCCTGATAAACCCAAAGGAGATTGGCTTGGCTGACAGCCAGTGAAACCCAATTGTATATTGGCTTGGCTGGGAAGCCTGTGAAAGCCAATTGGATATTGGATTGGCTGAGAAGCATGATAAACCCAACTGGTAGTTGGATTGGTTGTTTTTTTTGTGCATTTGTCCATGTTTGTAATCCTAGGTTGGACAACATGATATACCCAACTGTTATTTTGGCTTGGCTGAGTAGCCTGTGAAACCCAGCAGTGAGATGGCTCGGCTGAGTGCCTGATAAACCCATCTATTGGCTTGGATGGTCCTTAATGTAAATGTTGGATTGACTTTGTGTAGTCTGTGAAACCAAACTATTAGCTGGATTGGTTGAATATCCTGTGAAACCCAGCAATGAGATGGCTTGGTTGCGTATCCTATGAAACCCATTTGTTTGGCTTGTTTTCCTACAGCTTGATAAACCCAACTGTGTGTTGGATTGCAAGACAATATGATGAACCCAACTGTGTTTTGGCTTGATTGTGTGTGATTTTGTTGTTCCCTAATTCCTTGTGGAAGGCATGCCCAACTCGAGGGTGGCACTTGTGTTGAGAGATTAATGAACACAACTAGCCTATGGTTAGGTGGAACGTTGTAGCGACATAGCTAGTTGTGGGACAAATTCATCTTCAAGTGTTCTTTTTTATTCTTATTTATGCAATGTATTTGCTTATGAATGAATTGAATATGATGAATTGCTTATTAATGATTTCAGTAGAGTTTTAATATTGTTAAAAGTCCTACATTTGCATCTATATATTCCTTGTACGTTTCAATGTATTCTGCTGATCATCATGGAGGTTAGAAGCCTAGTTAACAAAGTCAAAAAGGATATGACTTAAGTGTTTTTGCACCCTGGAATCCACCTACAGAAGGCAGAAGGTGGGAGGCAGAAGAGAGAAGTTAAGACAAGAAAAAATGTTGGTTTTTTGCACCCGAAATATGCCTGTGGAAGGTGGAAAAAGGAAGCGGAAAAGGTCCAAAAATTCAAGGCAGAAACTGTTTTTTCCGCACCCCAGGATCCGCCTGTGGAAGGCGAAAGGAGGAAAATGGGAAAATGGTTAAGGTAAAAAGTTATTTTTCCAATTCCCAAGTTTTGCACTGGAAGGTAGAAATCCAGAATGTAGAAGGCAGAAACGAGGATAAAGGATCCCGTCATTTGTGAGTTTTCCGATTCCCGTGTTCCGCAGTGGAGGGCGGAAAGGTGGAAGGTGGAAGGCGAAAACATGGATAAAAGATTCTATCCAAAGTTATTTTCTGATTCCTGAGTTCTGAAGGTGGAAGGGAAGAAGGAGGAAGGAAGAACACTGTTTGAATGACTTCGTTGCACGCTATGTTTCTGATTCTCAATTCCACAATGGAAGGAGGAAAGGGGAATGCTGAAGGCAGAGGGTGGAAAGGACATGTTTAGTGTGGAAAGGCATTTCCGGTCACAGAATGGATCTGTCAAGGGAGGAATGACTGCTACAATGATGTTTATGCTTACGCATAAATGTTGAAGAGTTTTTTCACGGCCATGCCTTGTTTTTCAAAAGATGAACCACATTTCTTTAAGAAATTTTTTAATTCCGCATGGTAATCAAGGTATGGGTACATGACAGTGGAGTTCAATTCACTCTTATTTACCATTTGAAAGTGTTTCATTTTCCAGGTAGTTTTGAGGGTTCCTCCAGCTCGTTCTGTAGGCATATTCACTTGTTGCTGCTTTTTTTCTCTGGATTTGGGTGTGTATTCTAGCTTGCATTCTCATGTGTCCCATTCTCCTGTGTCCTAGGTATTCTTGGGAAACATAGCATCATGTGGCTTCTTCGTCCTCATCATCATGCATGGTAGTTGGATACGTACTTCATTTTCTATGGTTATTATGCATGTTGAAACCCTCAGAACAACATGTTTTTCTATTGAATGAACTCCTTTATGCTTCCTTGCTTGGTGAGATGGCAGTCTAAAAGAAAATATTCCTATGCCTCTCAAAAATGCAAAGGAAAGAAATTGCTCCTTCAGTGAAATCACTCTATTATTTACAATTAATATGTAAATATGTCTACAATGTTGTATACTTAGGTTGTATGGTCAGACACCTGTATGGTTTCATAATAATGACTATTTTTTAATTAAGTCTTTTAATTCAATGAAATCCCATTTTTTCGCTCTAGCCATCGGTTCATGAATTCTCCTCGGGACCGGTTTCTTTCTGACGTAGACCTCCCAAGTCCTTTTAAATACTCTCTATGGATATCACATCCTTTGAAATATTCTCTATGGATATAACATACTTTCGCTGCAAATAGGTTATGTTCTTCAAACGCTATTAGAAGGGAGGAAAATATGAATTTGTAATTTTATCCATGTCTAATCTGTCATTGTATTATTTTTGAGAAATCAAGTTTCTTTCCTTATCCCAGGGAATTGGTAGTCTGATATTAACTAGAACCCTCTCTTTCTCCATAAATGTTTTTACCTCCCAAAAATCTTGCTAACCACACCAACATTATCTAGATCCCTCAACACACTACTTTTTTAGGACACATATCACCTCCATCACTATAAGATTCAAATATTTTATTCCCAAGGCTAATAACTGCTTGGTACTTGTAGTATATTGGTACAAGAGGTATAACACATTTTTAGCAATGGGAATTCTATCAGAATTTCCCTTTTTAATTTGAGCCACATCTCTCTAGTCTTTTTACTTAAACATACATTTCAAACATGAAATAATGGTACTGTGAATACTTTTTAGTCTTTCCCACAAAACCTGATGTACTTCAACTTTTCTATCTCTTCCTAGCTCTATTTTTTTGAGATCCTATATGTGATTTCTCATGTCTTCTTTTTTTCTTTGTAAGGAAAATTTCTGTTGGGCTTCTGGCTGGGCCTCAACCTTGATATTTATCATTCTCTCTGTAAATATCACATACATTATTCCTTTCTCTTATTTTTTCCTCAAAATATATAATTTGGTTATCTTTGCTCTAGAGATTCTTCGAAAAGGATTTTATCTTCAGTCCTTTAGCCTTTCCCTATGCTTGATTCTCTAGCTATTCCATCCTTTCTCAGATTCTTTTGAGTAGTTCTATATTACAAATTCTATTTCAGACACATGATTCGACCTATGTTAATAGAGGATTCTACATAGACATTACGGTCTCTCTGCAATGACTCTTATTACCTCCTAAATTATCGCTCAATGAAAAAATCATATCTACACATGCAAGAACCTGAACATGACTCCTAGATAAGCTACCCATTGTCACCTTAGTAGCCTCATCTTACTCTCTTTAGGATAGCTCTCCTATCTAGCTCAAAGGGGGGATCCTTACAAAAATAAATTCCAAGGAATGTGTTAACCCTTTATTTGTATAGGGTTTTCGGTTAATTTTTCAAAACTAATTTTGGGCTGACCTAGGAACAAAGGGGGCATTCATGGTTAATTTTGAGGGATGAAAAGTAATTCTGGATGTTTGTTGGGTACCTATGGGCATGCCATGGTGTTGCTTCTTCCTTTGTATATCAACAAAAGGGATAAACCTCATCTCTTGGAAATATTTATTGGTGAAAAAAACCATTAATTTTATTTTCAGGGAACTTCTGAAGCTTTAAAACAACAATATTTGAGTTCTAGGAATAACCACAAACCAAAACCATGATTTATGGGCACTTCTCTACCCTAAATCAATAGTAAAAGAGCCTCATATCTAGTTCTAGGTGGGTGTCAGGGTCAAAGCATCCTTAGCAAGTGATAAGCAGCGACAAAATAAAATTTTGGTGAGTTCTGGGTGGTTTTTGAGTCCTAAAAATAGTAGCAACAGCCTTAAACCTTTATCCTAGGAAACATGTGTAAATAAAATCAAGTCTAGGCTAGTTTCTAAGAAATATGGGTAATTCTAAGGACTATCCTACCCCCTTACAACATTAAATTTTGACTTCTAGGTATTTCTAGACATGTAAGAAACTGTTATTTATCCAATCTCAATGGCCTTGTGCATGTGAAACAACAACACAAAGTTTGATTCTTCTAGTCTGGGAAAACCTAGGCGTGAGAGCAACCTTAAACCTCCAAATTTGTGCATCAAATCAATGATGAACAATAAGAAATATCAAGTTCTAGGCTAGTTATGGGCAGCGTGTGGACAAAGACCCAACATAAATAACATTTTGGGCAACTTTTGTGATGGTTCCCTGTAGAAGTAACCTTATGTGATGAAACTAGACAGTGAGCTTCCTAAATCCACTAAATTCCAAGTCATTTGGAGACATATTACATGGATTTTCAAGCATATTGAGGCTTACATTTTTGCAGGTTTTCGAGAGGTTTTGATATAAATTACATAACCAACCACCTTGTTGATGGTTTCTTTCTATATTTGGAGTAAACAGCTTTCCTTTTTGTATTTATGTTCATTTGGAGGGTAAGAAGGGTTTCTTTGTATTGGACATTACTTGTGGATCTTGGTTGATTTGGAGGATAGCTGAAGAGTCAAACTTGACTCAGGACTTGAAAAACAAACTTGTGAATCAACTAGCAATGATTTGGTGCCATTAAAAGTACAAACAAATATAGGTTTTCAAGAATATTTTAAGATCAGAGTTATACAACAGATATTACAATGAATTAATATGATGCAATAACATTGAATATAGTGCAAAAATAACATATCAAAACATAACCAAGTGTATCATACCATGAGTATTGATAATCCACACTGCCAGCAAAGAGATTAGAAATATTCACGTAATCTCTTCCTAGTTGTCCAAATTGAGCTTCAACCAATGCACTATATAATCAAGCAGCTATGGCAATCGAAGAAAATGTCATGAAATATGACAGTAAATCTTGTGTAGGAAGTGACATGTGGTTCACTAGATGGATTCCCAATAAAATCATTCTTTGTTTATAATATGCTAGTAGATTAAGGTTGAATATACATAGTAATATAGTACAAATGAAAATAATACCTGTAATTTTGGGAAGGGTGCACCAGTTTCTAGGCTCATGGATTTGAACATAATGGATGAACCTTTTTTATACAGTCTGAATGCATGCAAACCAAGTCTTTGACTTCAATTTATCAAAATTGACTAAAAACAATTGAAATTTATTAGGTTGTGCATAGTGAGGTGTGTGAGTACCTTGTGTCTTCCATTCTTAATTTGATGTTGTTATATATAGAAACTCACAAATACCTAATTTAAATCATTACAATTAAGTCACAAGTGCTTCAATAAAAGAATTTTACATGCTCATCCCTTCAGTACTAACATTACTTAGAGGTGCTTGTGCTTTGTGATTTCCATTGTCATTGTTGTCTTTGCAATGCCTTTTTTATAGGAATTTTTTATTTAATTATAAACCAAAACATATGAAACCCAGGGATGTATCAATATTGTTCTTTCCTTCCCTCAAGAGCTATAGTTCCAATGCTATATATCCAAGCTACAAAAACTATGCTTTTGTTATATATTTGCAATAGGAAGCTTGATAAACATTACATTGAAAACCAACATTAAAACTCCTATACATGACCCAACATAAACATGTGTATACTTATATTTTTCTATCACACTAAAGTGGGAAGGCTACTAGCCAACTAGCCTCTATTATCCTCATTCCCCAGTGGCAAAGTGTGTAGTACTCTCTAATTAGATCTCTACAATCTAACAATCCATGAAGGAAATGCATCTCGTTAACTAATGAGAGACATTGCATCCAGTTGGTGCCGGATATCTTGCACGTCAACAGTGACATCTCCAAGGAAGGGCATAACTCTATACCCTCCATTTCCTTGTTTGTTCCCGAACCTCGCAGCTCCATTCCCTTTCCTCCACAATGTCCAACAACATCACCATACTTCAGAGTCTAGTCTACTCAGGATAATCCTCCTCTCTACACAAACCAAAGAAATTCCATATGAGAAGGGCATGGTCTCCCTGACTATATATAGGAAAATATCCCATATGTATTGTTCTATTAATAATAAATTCATCAACATATGCAATGATGATAACAAACTCATATCCTTCCTGTTAGAAAATTTCTTCTAATCTCTTGAACTGATATGGGGATGATATAGTGTGTTGAGTCCTTGGCTCATGATAGAGTCATTTACACACCTCTAAATGATAGCCTCTGAATTCTTCACCATAAACATGATGCTGGAATTGGGATCAGGGATTGGCATCCTCACATCAAAACTTGAAGCAGGCTTCTTGAAAATATGAGATTTTTACTTATCATGAGTGATTTTCCTAGAAAATAATTGTTTGCTTCTTCCTCTCAAAACCTCAATTCTATGCAACTGTCGAGCTCTCAAAACCCCAATTCTCCCCCACTCCCGCACGCTGCTTGTCCACTCCTTTTGATAACATATTTATTTTGCACATAAAATAAACCCCTCAACCCTAAATATGACCCCAACATAATGTTTTGTTTTTTGATAATTATTAAGCCCCCAATATGAACATACGTGATATGGTATTGGTCTGTTAGCAACACCCCCATGGCCATAATAGATGATGATACTTCTGGGTTTGGATTTGATTGTTACATTATTGATCAGTCCTCTTAATTTCATAAATCACATGGATTTGGGACTGAATGTTAGAGACATACCCTATAAGGTACCCTAGGGCCCCCATGAGTAGTCTCCTGGGGTTCTTGGCCTGGGACCAAGCAGTTTGATTCCATGGAAAATCCCCTAGCATGTGTCCAGGGTTCATATGCGCCTCCAGGGTATTCTGGTATGGGACCAGGGACACGATGTCCAAGTAGATCCTGCAGGTAGAGGCAGAGACATATTCTGTTCTGACCAGGGACACGATGTCCAAGTAAGTCCCAGAGGTAGTTGATCAAATTTCAGTATGGAACTGAAGCTCAAATTAGTACTGACGACCATTCTCTGGGAGAATGGAGGACTCGGTCAAGGTCCAGGGGATGATCAACTTGTTCAATCTGGGAGTGAAACTCATCCTAGGGCCTAGAGCCATTCTTTAATAATTGAAGATAGTGATGGGTGATTTCCCCTTTCCTAATAAGTTATTGCTAGGTTTCTTCTCAAGGGACTAGTCACCCCTTGCCAATGTCCCTAACACATAACCCTTAGGAATAGTATTCAAGACCTAAGGATTGTACCATCTAGCTTGGATCTTTCCCTTATACAATGATGATAAAAATATATAAAAAATGTACCTTGATAGAGAAAAGAGGTTATTAGGCTTGTTGGTCCTAAAGGAGTTGTTTGTACACCTTTTATGGTTCACCTTATCTTGTGGGTATGTGAGTTGTTTTATTGTGACTCCCTTGGTTGACTCTCGATCCTTTATCTTACTTGGTCCTAGCACTCTTACTTCTGTGTACATTTAATTATGATGACTCCTACTTTATGGACTTTATTTGGTAAATTATCCTAGGTGCATTTACTTTATGTCATTAAAAGGACCTTTGACCCATGTATTGTCTATGGTTTTATTAGAAAACCTTTACTTTGTGGTTTTATTATAAAACCATTGGACCTTTGTTATTTTACCTTTTGATTTTTTGTTATTATATTTGGGCCTTTGTAAATATTTTATCCTAGGACCTTATAAAAAGGAATTTGAACTTATCCAAGAATATATCCTATCATGTTCTCTTTGTCTAGCATGGCTGGGTTTCTCTCCGCTAGCATCTCATGATTGTTCTTCCTCCGCAGAGCTTCTTACTCAGCATGATCTCATGTCTTCTTCCTTCGAGTGTTTAATCCTTTATCACCTGCAGAATTCATGACTCCTTCATAGCGTGAACACCAACATGATTTTCTCTTTTGCATAGAGAGACCACTCTTTGCAACATAATTGTTCCTCAATTCCAAGGTGATTTATGTCATATCTGTGGTCTCTATCCTGGTGTGGTTTTACTCTTCCCTGATGTGATTTATGTCTTACTCTTACACCAGTGTGATTTCTTCAACCCGCGGCCCTAGCATGGTTATTACACCAACGTGATTTCTCTAGCGTGTTTTCCTTACCTATGTCCTCTATCCTAGTGTGGTTTTACTCTTCCCCAGCATGATTTATGTCTTACTCTTACACCAGAGTGACTTATTGAACCCACGACCCTAAGATGGTGATATATTTCACCAACGTGATTACACCAGTGTGATTTCTCTAGCGTGATTTTCTTACCCTCGGTATCTATCCTAGTGTGGTTTTGTTTACACCTCTGTGACTTCTATTATACTTATGGTCATGTATACACCAATTTGACTTCATACCTACCTTGTATTGTGACTTCATTCCTTCTCAACATGATCCACCTTCACTTGATTGTGTAAGTCCCTATCAGCAACATGATTGTGTGTCTCTTGTCAGTATGATTGTACTGTGTATGACTGTGCTGCTAATTTGATTGAAGAATCTGAGGTATATTTACTTCTTATTTAACTCTCTCTCTCTCTCTCTCAAGGTACATAATTTGTTTACCCATATTGACTTGCCCCTTCGGTGAGAAGATCAAACTTAAATGTATCTAAGTATAAGGATGATTCAAATAATGGTTAGGATTCTTTAGTACTGTTATCTCTAGTACATTTTTTTTTTCTGTATATGGAATTTGGTGAATCATCTCAATGAACAACTTTAATGTAGTGACCAGGAGAGTGTTAAATTTGAACTAACTTTAATGCAATGACCAACATAGTGTTAAAGTTGAAAGAGAAAAAAATTACGGTTAATTTTATTGCAGATCAAGTTTATTGAAACAAGTACTTTTTTTAATCTAACTTTGTTATGTTTATACATTGAATTTTATTTATCTATGTCAAATATGAACCTAACCTTAAATTTCAACATTGCATTATCACTAAAAGTGGCCAATAAACCAGTTCATCCTTTGCTTCAACTACACACATTTTTCTAATTTTTTTGACAATTATATTATTTAAAATCTGCAATCACTGTGGGTTTTATTGCTTCCTTGGACTATGCTAAATTCAAAACGCCATAAATAGGTTGCATATATACTGCATCCTTTCTTCCATCAGAATTAAAAGAAGTTCACATATGTTTTGAGATGTTGAAGATGGCTCTTTAGTTTAGGGAGGACTATTTGAATAAGTCAGTGATGATACATTTTGTTTCAAGGTGTTTCATCATGATAGTAATATTTATTCATCCTTATTAGAGATTTGAATTGAAAGTGCATATCTTGCTTCCTAGATCTTTGTTTTATTAATTAACTAATATGCATGTGTAAATTTGAATCCTTTTTTTTCATTTATTTATGGACGCGCACCTCATTTCGCATGCATATTATATCCAAACTTGTGAAAATGTTGTTATAATTTTATTCATTTCTTAACCAAATAAAAGGTACACATGGATAGAAATGCAGATGGATCCAAGTAATGTGGTGGAATTCGAAATTTTTATTGCTGAAGAGAATTGTGCCCTTGGCACAATCCAGTGTCGAAAAGGTTGTACATATGTTGCTATCCATTGTGAAATTATGGAAGATGAAATCGTTGAATATCCTTTCGATTTTATTGGCCCAATTGGAATTCCTTTAAATACAAAGCAAGAGAAAAAAAGAAAGCTACAACAACAAATGTAGTCATTAAGAGGAAAGTAGGCACATTGGTTGTTGAAACATTGCAATCACATGTAATGGAAGGAATGCCAATCTCTAAAAACATTGAAGGGAATGTGGAGGAACCTATGCATAAACAACCAAGATTTGATCATGTGTCTGAGTCAATGGAACAAGTTGTATTGGTTGATCCTAATGTATTGGCATCTTGAGAACATAAAGTGAATAGTTTAATGAAGAGTTTGTCAAGGAGAAGCTAACACTCAAGGTATATTCAAAAAATGGAAAACCTAATATAAAGATCCATTGTGAAATTTGTGGCATTGATTATGAAACGAGGGAAGTATCCTTGGCAATGTGAACATTTCGTAACTTCAAAAACAATCATATCGAAACATGGTCTCATCAACGTCACATTTAAATGTTGGGAATTAATGAAATTCCTTCATGTAATAGAGAAAAGCAGATAACAATGGCTAGAGATCAACTTGAGATTGATCAAGCAATCAAACTTCTACATGATTTCAACCAAACGCAAGATCCTAATTTGTTCAAGGTGGTGGAAGCAACACTTGCAAACTATGAGGACAAGGAAAAAGTAAGTGTTGAATGTACACGATGCAATATATAGTTCTCTTTGGTACCGACAAGTGGTAATATTGTCATTTATCTAAATGGAAACATGAAATCAAAGAAGCACACTACTACTATAGATGAGGATTCACATGATACAGTTGTGTGAAGAGGGAACCCCGTGTTCTATTTTTGAAACCAACGTTTCAGACTAAAACATAATTGAGTCAATCATCAGGGAGGATACTCGAAACATGAGAAAACATTGATACAGTTGTGTTGAGGAGTGGAAAATTTGGGAGACTGAAGAATCCTACCAATAATAATTACCAACAAAGTTTGACTAAGTTCTTGATCCCATCACTACCATCACCATGACATGGGGTTTCTACAAGTTCACAAGCTTCTACTTCAGGTGTGTTAATTACCCAAGTTTTAATTTAATTTGAATTTGAATGTGCACATTACTTTATTTATTATTACTTGTTAGTAGCAGTTAGTAGATCATTTACCAATTTGTTTTTCCATCTTATTCTAGGAAAATTGCTTCCCTAGATATTACTATGTTGGGAGTATTGGGATCCTTATCTTGATAGAAGAGGGGAGAGATTAGACACGAAGGTCCTAATGGATGACCAACGTGGTGGAAAAATGTGGGCCCCATAGAGAAACATAATAGGAGAACACTATATTATTATGGTACTTAATTTGGTATTAACGATACATACATACATATTCATTGCAAGAAGGTTTCTGAAACAGGAATTCCTTTTGATTCCTTGACATGCAATTTTTGTAAGTTGATACCTAATTGTGATGAATTTTGGATGCATTTATATCGTGAATCAAGCAGCAACATCAAAAGACATGGAGAGAGATACAGGGAAGGGGAGAAGGTTGGACCATTTGACTCAAGCTAAACTCAAAATTGTTGCAAGAGACTCAAATGCTATACATAGATTAACAATGCGATATCTTTGGTGGGAGAGGACAAAGGTTGCTACATTGTCTATTAGAATGAGGGCTCTACGGGAAAATTTGTTCAAATATTTAGGAAGGAAGGATGTGTTCAGGTATTGCAAGGATGTGTGTGAGGATTAGAAGCAAGAAAAATTACAAGGTAAAGATGCAGTTTGGGAATTTGTTGAAGATATATTTCACAACCTAGTTCATTAAAATTCAGGGAGAAGATATAGCGCATCCACTAAATCCATTTATGAGATGATTAAGTTATGGGGAGGTCCTAGATTACATAGCTTTATTATCTTCAATCTGGATGGCCCTTCGATATCTATGACTTTAAGGAAAGTTTAAAATCATTGACATATATCCAAGGGGAGTAGGAGTACATTTTTAGGAAATCAGAAAATTTTATGCTTCCTATAAAGCCAAACATGGTATAGAGGGCCCAATTCCCGTATGCCTTGCTGAAGATGAAAATGTTGTGAAAAACATGTCAAGTGGGTAGCAAAAAGTGATACATTGGTGGGTTTTTATGGTGAGAAATAATAACATAAGTACCAATTAGATTTATTGGTGGCAGTTGGTGAGGTCGTTGCAGGCTATGAGATTATTACAGATGCCTTCAATAATTATGTGATTGGCCATTATGCACGTGTTATTATTGCAAACCATTTACATGTGAATATTCCTCATTTGGTTGTGGTTGTTCATCCAACGTGCAATAGGTTTGATGCAATTTTTTTCCATTGACAATGGGGGAAATATAAGACCTATGAAAGAAACATGTGGAACATTTTTTATGACCTATTATTGGCCATTCCTCAGATGGGGATAGTAGGAGAAGAAAGATTATGTTGAAGAATTATTACTCAATGATGGGCATGAGATATCAAATTCTGTGGGAAAGGTGGAGGCTAAATGGGTTGTATGATGGATTTAAAGTAACAAGACTCCATGACCAGGATTACATCCACAATGGAAAAAAGCTAGTGAATCCTTTGTTTAGTGGTCGACAAGATTTGATTGTTAGAGAAGAGTTTATTAGTCTTAACCATGTAAGAATTGTTTATAACACTTTTAAAGTGGATGAACACAAGATTAAAATTGAGGATATAGAGAGGATTGATCACCAAAACTGGGGTTCAGTACAATGCATTGCTTCAAGGCATGTCCAGAGGTGCTTGAAGGAAATGAGAAGTACAAGTGGCAGGATAGAGAGGACATTGGGTACATAACCTATCTAGTAATCGTTGCTAACTATATAGATATTGTTTTGTCTCCTAGTTTGACTCTTTGGGAAAGAGTGCGAAATTATTCAAGAGGCCATCATTTCTTAATTTTATGGATATGTTGGGTAATAGAACAAGAAAATACTAATGTCAACATTAATTTCATTAGCAGAGAGGCATATCAAGATGTGAAAATTTCTTGCCACTTTTTTGTTTTGTTGATGAGATTATTTCGTGATCAATACTCTAACTTGTCATGTGCATTGCACCTGACTGGGTCAGATGTATGTGAGAACTTCTTTATAAAATTCAGTGGCATGGTTGGAGTAGAGAGGGAATATGATTTCACTCACTTACTTCATTTTATTGGAGCCCTTAATAGAGTTACTGAAGAAGAATCAAATCCCCAAGGGATTCATTTCAATAAATCTCATAAGAAACAAATGAGTATTTGGAATAAATTGTATCAACAGATAGTAGAGGAAGGTGATGTATTGTCACAATATGATTCAATATCCACAAATAATAAACTTATAGAATCTCTCAAGATAGGATTGGAGGATGCACAAGGAGTTTTACTAGGTCTTGGCATGCAACCAAAAAGACACATAGAAGATTCTTGGTATTTTAAACCATTGATAGAGGATCAAAATTATCCAACATTCGAAGTTGTGGATGAAGTAGTTGATAATTCTCCACCAGGTCATTCCACATCCATATTCCAATATTCATCTTTTATGTTACTCAATGATAGTGAATTGCAAACGATGGAAAGTGAGTGGAGGCACGAGTTGGATGGAATTTTAGATTTCGTTAATGAAAATGTAAACATAAATACCAAACCAGCGGTGGAGCTCAATGGCAAGTACATGTACAAATATTGTTTGGTTATTCAATTGAATGGAAACCCGACATTATCGAAAGACAGATTGACTAAAGTAATGAATGGAGAATACTTCAGGCAATATGAGAGACCCACCCAAAAGGGTGTTGCAATTGGTTTTGGAATTGGATCATATTGTGTGGTGTTGTTTGAGAGCGAATCTATAGCTGTAGATGAAAGTACTATAATAAAAGGTGTAACTCAAAGTACAAAGCACGGCATTTCTTGTGGGACTTGGTACATTGGAGGAGTTCAAAGAATAAGAAATAAGTATGGTAATAGGGTGTTTGATTACCATAATGACATTGATTTTTTGGATAGGCCTGAAGGTGTTGAGCTTCAATGTTTTTGGTACAATAGAATAAATGGGAAACACATGTACAAATATGATTCGACATATCATCTATTTGTACAACTTGTATATGTTATAGCAACGACAAACCTATCATACAATATTAAGAATGACACATACAAGTTAGAATAAAGACACCACATAATTTATGAGGATTTCATTAAAAATTTAAATAGGGTGAAGTTTTCAAAACATTCTAATTTCTCTTATCTTTTCTACTACTATATTATAGCTTATTTATAAAGTCTTTTTTTTGTATTATCATTGATTTGTTTGTATCAATTTCATACTCATTTTATACTTGTTGGCTCCAGGTGCGGTGAATGGTTCGGATGGCGAATGCTTGGAATAACTCAATGTGAAGTTACCGATCATCAAATATTTCTTTATGATTTCTTGAAGCATGGTTCTTGAACTTCTGTACAATAAATTAAAAATGGGCACTTGTATGACTGGATTGTAAACTAGATGGATCTTCCTTCGTTTTTTTTGTTCAAATTTTTGTGGCCATGCTCATATTAGAGTTTTTAGCATTGGATAGTTCAACAATTATATTTGATATTAGTTTTAAAAGGATGAAACGAGTTTTTTTATGTCAAATTTTGGTTCCCATGCCCATGTTAGAGTTTTCATATACTTTATTTTTCTAGTTCAATACTTAAATTGAATATTACTTAGTGTGTGTTTCTTGAAATGTGTTTTCTAAATGTTTTGTATGTATTTTCTTCATGAAACAACATATCTCTGTAACCTTTTGAATTAGTTACCTTAGTTAATCCCCCCTTAGTGGTTCAAGCCACTTAAAAAGAAGGGAAGTAGGTGTAGGTGATAGCTACCTTATTTCCATAGTTGCACTTAGCTAGTACCTTTGAGTCCTTGCAATTAGGTGTTAATTTTCGTGGAAACATGCACCTTAAGTGTAAATTAGAGATTAGGTGTTTTGTGTTTTAGATAATTCCATAAAGCAAGGAGATTTTGAACTTAAAAATGTGTACATATATGCAATTTGTGTTTTCCAGCATGGAATTCTGCTGCTAGTTCCATTGTCCTGTCCAGAGGTTGTATTCATTATGCACGAGGAAGCATCATCTGGATACAAATCTCAAACTTTCCATGGTTTATATTGTATTGAGGAGTTTTGAATTTTTAAACATAATATTGTTATTAGAAATAATTCCTATTCGAGGAGTATACATGCATTTAAACAATTTGAAAATAAAAATTTGGTGAAAGTGTTTATTAAAAATCAATCTAGTTGGAATGGACAACTTGGAAGTGCTTTTGTTTTTGCCTATATATTAATGGCATGTTTCATATATTGAGTTTTATTAGGAAGACATTAATAATGGTACCTTTCAATAGTGCAAAACATGGACATTGTATATTCATGTTCCTTTTTTCATAATCATTTCTCACAAAAAAAGGTTTTTCCAAATAAAAGATCATACTTGTATCTTCCATCATTGTATGCTCTGAGTTTCCCTTTCTTATGAAAGATATAAAATTTAGTGTTTTATTGTTTCCCATTATTCAACCACATGAAATAAGCATGTTATTACTTGAAGTATATTTAACATCTTAGGTTCTTGAATGTCTAGAAATTTCCTAAATGTGTGATTTCCTATCTCCTAATTGTTACTGCTAGGTTTCTTCTTAAGGGACTGGACACCCCTTGATGAAACCACTAGAACCTAACCCTTAGGAGAAGTATTGAGGAGCAAAGGATCATACCATTTGGTTTGGATCTTCCCCTTAAAAAGTGATGAAAAAAATATATAAAACAATGTACCTTGAGAGAGAGAAAACATTACTGGTCTGGTTGGTCATATAAAGGAGTTGCTTATCCACCTTATATAGTTCACCTAGATCTTGTGGTTTGTGGTTTGTTTTATTGTATCCCCCTTGGTTGACTCGTGATCCTATATCTTACTTGGCCCTAGCACTCTTATTGAGTTTTCACCTTTGACTCTTACCTTATGGGTTCTATCCTAAGTCATATTTAATGGTTTTATTAATAAAACACTTTATGGTTTTATTAATAAAACCTTTGGGCCCCTTTTATCTTAATTTTACTTTTGGACCTTTGATACTACCCTAAGTTATTTTATTTTAATTTTTGGACCATAGGTTATGTTTATTAATGTTTTGATACCCTATCTTAAGGAGTATCTAGATTATAAATTAAAGTTCTAATTTAACATGAGAGACAGATCCAGTTCGTGGTCTACTACTCCAGTGTGACTGAGCTCTCTCCCTTTGAATGATCTTTGTTGTTGCTACATGTGATCTCTTGCTGCACCACCCATGTGGTTCACTTTTCTCGCGTGACTGGGATTTCCTTGTTACACCTTCCATGTCATCACTTTGCACCAGCATGATTGTGAGTATGTTGGATTATGGGTCCTTCACCAATGTGATCATGGCATGTTTCTTGGGTGGACTATGGGTTCTTCCACATCGTAACCATGAGTCTGTTTCTAGGTGAAAGGGTGTGGGTCCATCACCAGTGTGACCATGATCTGTTCTTGGTGGACTGTGGGTCCTTCAAAAGCATGATCGTGATGTGTTTTCTTGAGTGGACTGTGGGTCCTTCCCCGACGTGACCGTGATCTGTTTTCTTGGTGGACTGTGGGTCCTTCTCTAGCATGACCGTGGTATGTTTTCTTGGGTGTACTATGGATCCTCCACCAACGTGATCGTGATTTATTTCTTGGTGGACTATGGGTCCTTCACCAGCATGACTATGATATGTTTTCTTGAGTGGACTATGGGTCCTTCCCCAACGTGACCATGATATGTTTTCTTGGTGGACTGCGGGTCCTTCTCCAGCATGACAGTGATTTGTTTTCTTGGGTGGACTATGGGTCATTCCCTGATGTGAATGTGATCATGTTTTCTTGTGTGGACTGTGGTGTCTTCCCCAAAGTGGGTTGTGGAGTTTCACTTTATGGGTGGGTTGTGGTTTTTCTAGCATGATTGTGCAAAGTATGACTGTGTGTCTCTACACTATGTGACTGCATCATTACCCAGCATGACTGTGTGTCCTTTTTCATCATGATTGTACTATGTATGAATGTGCTTGTTGAATAAGAAGTATGGATTAGTATGCTTCTGCTTTAACCCTCTAAGGCTCTCTCTCAAGGTACGCAAATTGTTTTCCTAGATTGACTTCTCCCTTCAGTGACAAGACCAAATCTGAAATATCTTATTATAAGGTTTATTGAAATATTGGTTATGATTCTTTACTGCTGATATCTACTGTACATTATTTTGTCATGTTGTTACTGTACATGGAATTTGATGATTCTCGAGGACCAACTTTAATGCAGTGACTAATGGAGAGTTAAGTTGAAAGAGATGAAAATTATGTTTGTTTATTATAGTTCAAATTTTATTAGAGCAGTATTGTTCTAAATATGATTTTATATGTTCATGCATTAAAGTTTACTACTTAAATTAAAATCTCCTCTAACCCTTAAACTTCAACATCAAGTACTTTGGAGACATGTACATGGCATATTCCATGCTTGGTTCTTATGGTTTTTGTTATTTGGCTTTCTTTTTTATCCTTGTTTGGTTTTCTTGAAAAGTATAGGAAGCTTACTTTATAATTTTCCCTTTGCCTTTAATGACACGTCTAATTCTCATGTCCTTGATCTATGAATTAGTGTTATTTTTCCTGTTATGTCAGATATTACTTGTTTACCATATGGCACTTATGTAGTTTTTGAGCTGGAGTTACCAGAACACAAATAGGATATGGATGAGAATACGCATTCTGGTTTTTGGATCTCTTTTTGGATATGATACATGTGGATATGTCATATATAATAGTATATATAAAAATATTGATATATATCTATATATTTATGAAATTAGTCTCATATGTCTATATATTTATAAAAATATGCTCATATCTATATGTACATATAAATATATGGATATCTGTATGAGTATAGGAGGAGGTGGGAAGGCCCATTTCAAAAATACATACTCACATTTCTAAATGTGTTTTCGTATACTCACATTTGTTTTTCTTCCAATTTTTGGGGTTGTTTTGGTTCAAGCTCTAGACTTTGTTGTCTCTGAATCCCACAAGTATGGTCTCAGACTCATACTTATCCTGGAAAATAATTATGATAACTTTGGAGGAAAGGCTCAATATGTACAATGGGATCGTAATGATGGACATAATCTCAACTCTGTTGATGATTTGTTCACCAATCCCATTGTAAAAGGCTACTATAAGAACCATGTTAAAGTAACTAACTCTATAAATGTCTATTTTTGTTTCATTATATGCTTATGTTTCTTTCGTTATGTATATAGACATACATAGACCAATTTGCATGCAATACATATACATACAAAATCTATAAACATCCAACGTGCCTATAGGGAGCACAATGAGTGTTGATGGTTTATCAAAGGAAGCACTTTCTCTTGAGCTGGGTCTTCTCTCCTTCACTGAATTTTTGGAAGGAGAGGTTATTGGGGGAGGCTACTTGCATCTCTTTTGAAGAGATATTCACAGTCTTTGAGTGGCTTACTCATCTTTTTCAATATGAAAAGATTCGAGTTTTGTTTTAGCCAATGTTATTTTCTTGGTTCCATTGTTGAGTAGTTTCTTGGCTTTTGACTTCTTTTGACTCATTTTGGGTGGAACACTTTCATCTTCCCTAAAGTGCTTCCTTGGATAAGTCTTTACAGGTCTGATAGGTCTGATAGGTCTGATAGGTCTGACAGGTCTTTACAGGTCTAGACAGGTCTGACCAGTTTTGGTTGAGATTGATACTGGCACTCTTTTGGGGGTAGTAGCATCCTTCTTTGTTTTTTGGCTGCTGGAGTTTATCTTCTTCTTTTTTTATGGCAGAGAAACTGTGCTTTTGCGATCCTTTGTTGAGCTCCTTTTTGTATTACTTTAGAAAACAATGATACGTTGTATCATGGATATGTAATTGTCACCTTTGATTATTTTGAATATTAAGGAACTACACATAAGTTCTTCTTGAAAAAAAAACATACAAAATCTTTTCAAATCTGCATTGGGCAATGCATTTTATTGCAAACTTTATTGACTAGAATGAACAACGTCATTGGAGTAGACTACATTGATGACCATACAATATTTGCATGGGAGCTCAAGAATGATCCTTGTTGTCAAAATGATCCTTCTGGGAGTACCATCCAGGTCAGCTACCACCTTTTGTCTTTGAATCAAAACTAGAAAATGGAAAACAAATGTAACCAGAGATTCAAACAAGGATGTTGTGTTTAAGGTCTTGTTTCTATTGTTGAACAACAAAGTTACCAGATCTTGTATATTGATAGGTTGCTAGGGTTCTGTTTATAATTCTACTTTCTAGTACTTAATTATTTTGGTAATGATTGTGTGTGAGAGTTATGAGTAAACATGGTAGTTCTTTGGCTGTGATGAGAAAACAAGCATGAATTGACGATATGACTAGCCATGTGAAATCCATTGATGGAAATCATATTCTAGAGGTTGGTTTGGAAGGATTTTATGGAGAATAGAAAACTGAGTTCAATCCAGGCTTCTTTGTGGGGACATATTTCATCACCAATAACCAAATCAAATGAATTGATTTTGCAACTATTCATTCCTATCTTGGCATTTGGTAAGTCTCTATATTTTTAACCCATATTTATACTGTATTGGAGTGATTAAAAGTTTGAGAATGATATGTTTTTCCAAAATTAGATCTGTTTTATAGACTTTTATGTATAATTGAGATTTTGGGTGCAATATGAGGAATTGATTGAGTCAATACTGGTCTTGCATTGATTCATGTAATCTTACAAGAAGCCAACACATTATTATAACAATAGGTGCGCCTTAGTGGATGAAGATGTAGATCTTGTACTGATATATTGAACTGTGATTTGAACTTTAAAGGCTTGCTAGATCATATGAGGAGGCCCAACTTTCATTTTTTCATAGTTGGATAGAGAGCCATTTGGAAGATGGAAGTAGAATATTGAAGAAACCAGTTTTGTTTGCAAAGTTTGGGAAATCTTACAAAGACCTTGGATTTGGCTTGGGTGAGAGAAAAAATTTACTTGATATGGTATATAGACATGTGTATGCTTTTGGTAGCAGGTGGAGGAACCATATTTTGGCAGTTGATGGCAGAAGGAATGAGCTCATATGGAGATGGGTATGAGATTTTCTTGTCTCAGAATCCATCAACAACAACTCTGGTTTTTAGTCAGTCTCATAACTTGGCTGAGCTTACTCGTTTATTTACAAAGATGTATGAGTATAGGAGGAGGAAGGCCCATGCACATCGCACATGAAAACCATAAAAAGTTGAGATTAATGGTAAATTTTTCCTACTTAAGTACTAGTGTATTAGGTGTTAGGGAAATCTCAAGCTATGGGAAAAGGAAAATAACAAGGGGGAAACTGGTATATAAATGCATTTTACTCATAGTAGATAGCCATGGTAAATTCATTTTACTCACACGATGGAAAGAGTCAATCAAGATTATAATGTTTGTT